>CANNZV010001174.1:0-31660 GCA_947561585.1 Caprella mutica | reverse complement strand
GATAACTGTTATATCATCACTCTACTAGCTGATAAATGTATTAAATGTACTCTCGGAATACTACATCCATTGGAATTTGCTGGTTAATTTAATTGATATATTATACTAAATCTGAAATACTATTAAATCTATTGTAAAGGTAATAAATGAATTCATCATGCTCTTTAATGTATATTTAAGTAATATATATGAGTCTACTTCTCAAAAAAATATATTATTCATTGATGATGTACCAGTTACGTCTATAATTCAGAAAGGATATAATAGTCAAATTTTAAAAAGCCAATATATCTCTAGATATGGTAAAATTCTTGTTAGATCAAATTGAAGAAAAAACATTAAATAAGTTATATAAGTTTATTTGTTAATTAAAAAAAACACTATGAATAATATATATCAATTAGCTTGACGTATTAAAGAGTAGTGTATAATCTGTCGACCATATCTCCTATTAATAAATATATGACTGTATCCAATTACAGCTGGGAACAACTGCAACTGCCATTTTTTCTTGGAACAATGCGTAGTTAATCGAATATACTACTTCCTAAGGTAAAATCTAAATAAAATACCAGCTGATATAATCCTATCCCAGACAAATTTTATAATCTAGAAGAATGAATTCAAGTTGATATGTGACGATCTTACAGTTTTACTCCAAACCGTGAATAAATTGGTCTTTTAGGGTTAACTTCGTTCATCAAAGTTCTTTTACTTTTGGTTAGCATATTTGTGAAATGCTAACTCTAGCAAGAACACTGCCACCCCCATTACTGAACCTAACACTAGAATGATGAAAGGTCCCTGCATATGAACCATCGTCAGGGCCACAAGGTTATTGTCAGTCCCGATTTTTAAATCTTTCTCTTCCAACTCCTCCATTTTCTTCAATCTAGTTTCCGTTCTTACGTTAGATATGTGCTCTTGATGCCATCTCTTGTACAGCCCACTCTATGAAATAGGAAAAATAATATTAAAAATCAGTTACTACTTATAGGTAAGAACCTACCTATGTAACTACCTATGTTAAAATCGAATGGTTCAATGATTTACTTCAGTGACTCGTCTCAAACAATGAAAACTGTACCTACATTATTTTAGATGTCACTTTCTAAAACAATTGCTTGTTGCGTAGAATACAGCTTGCATGATTTGAACATCATTGCATAGAGTTCATAATGATTATCAGCTGAACGAAAAACATGTGACAATATTACCTGATAAATGATAGATTAAAATGTAGTCACAGCAGATAAAAAGATAACTATTCACGTCTCTGGTTGACATTAATTAACATTGAATTATTCATTAATGATGCTGAAAACTTTATTCATTCTTAAAAGGTGAAGGCCATTGGCATACACGAGATCATTAAACTGGATATCTAAATATCAGTTAAATATATTTTTATATAAATTAACAAATTTTCTAGGTTCAAAATTTTTTGAGTAGGCAGTTCATATTTCTCTTGTTTCTTATTTTTAATAACCATTTCCTATTTTAACGTGTTCATCAACACAAAACATTTGATGTGTATATATGGAACCCTTCACCATATTTATCCAGAAATTCGTTTTTTATGATATTAATATGTATGGTACAAATTTTGTAGGCTGATATCAACAGAAATACATCGTTTGATTAGTTTCTGCTTACTTCAATCACTGACTGAATAGCTTTGTTGAAAGACTCCTTGTAAGGAGCGTCATGAGTAATTGGCCAGGCGGATAGACCGGGAAAAATGGAATCTCTTGCGATGTACAAACTGGAAGTTCCATAAGCGTCGGTGTGTTCTTTTGCTATCATCATTTGCATGTATGGTCTTGCTTCCATATGTGCAGTGCTAGGTCAGGCAGTATAAAATTAACTCCTAATGACAATAATTGAAACTACACTACTGGATATATTCTAAAATATAAATGTTCATCTCTCTCTTAGAAAGTTTTAAGCTTGAAACCTACACCTTCTTAGAACTAACTATATTTCTTGGTTTTGATTTTTTTTTGCTAAATCTCAAATTTGTAAATTTTTCAATAAGTATTTAAGTTTATATTAGACAAACTATTAAGTTACTAACCCTTTCTTAATAGCACTTTGTAAGCCTTCAGCTGCTGAAGAAAGAATTTGAATTCTTTGGCTCAATTTTTTAAAATCACCTGAAGTCGACGTTTCAAAGAACTTTTTAAACTGTTTTCCGTAAGAAGGCATTGTTGCTCTAGAAAAGGTAGTAGTAGCAGTAATCACGGTATTGTTCTTTTATAATTATATGCAATAATATCGTCCGAAAATAAATTGCAAATTTTTTTACTTACTCCTTGCCAATGGAAACTAGTTCCGACAGCGATTCAATTCTGGGTGGATACTTAGGTAGAGTCAAAGAAGCAGTTAAGTTCGTTCGATAAGCAGTCGCTATGATGAAAGCTGTCAACAGCCAAAATCCCATAAGAATAGAAGACGATGAATTCTTCTTCGGCAAGCTGTCTGGGTAAGATTGACTGAGAAGTGCTGCAACCACTGACTGTGAAGCTATATCTATTCGTTTGAGTACTCCTGGCTTTTCTGATGTCCTAAAGAAATTTATCTGAAATTTTTGAGATAGAAAGTATAAGCCTAAGGTTAAAACCAAAGGACTAAGTATAGTGTATATCATATGAAATTAATAAAACTTATACCCTTTGTGTGACAAACTACAAAGGAAATAGTGACCTCAACTGAAAGTGAAACATATTACTAGTATATTGTATCTTTTGTTTCATCATGTTCAACAAATTCATGTTCTTGATACTGAATTTGTAAACTCACGATTGCAAACGGAGGTATCATGATGATTATGGTGATGATAACCGATAGCCAGACTTCATCAGTTAGCGGATAGTAGAGAGCTTGCCATTGTGGCTTCAATGCTGGTTTTAGCAAACTGAATGAAAAAGGAGCGTAGCTGAACATCACTGAGTAGTCATACATTTTGAGCCTCTCAGGAAAAACAGCATAGATAACAGAGGCAACGAAAGATTTCCTATCCTGCACACTTTGTGTAACCTGTACATAATAAAATAGAATCATATTAAAAATTTTCCCAAGCGCCTTAACCAAGATCATTAACTTAACCTACTTCTCCCCAGTTCTTGCTAGGCATGACGTTCATTCTGAAGTTTAAAGCTTTAGCAACAGCCAGAATCAACTCGTAGTCACACCCTGAGTAACGTGTCTCTTCGGATCCATCCCTAGTCTTAACAGTCTTCGCATCCCAGTAAGGAGCGAAAGGAAGAGCAGTCACGTTCACTTCTTTCCCGTGAAAACTTTTGGAATCAATTTGTTTGATTATAAATAAATTTATTGATTGTGCCATTTCAGATTTACGAGTATCTTACTTTTCATATTTTTGAGGGAATATTCCACCTGAATATAGAACTTGCATGACTCCATTCTCCTTTACCCATTTGCTAGTACGCACAAACTGGTTATTTTCGCTATTGTACGGTAGATATACATACGAACTATAACTGCAAAATATTTAAATATATATTAACAGTACACTATTATTCATAGATTTATCGTTTAAATTTAATACTCATGTTCTTATTTTTCTCTCTTTCTTGTGTAATATGATTATTCAGAATTGAGGTATGTTTATTAATGTAACCAATACTATTATACTTAATATTTATGCTACAATTTTTTCATTTATATGTGCTAAGAAATTATGTGGAATTAATCTAAATTGCCAGATATTCCGAAAAATATTTAAAGAGTACCACATGTACAATATTAAAAAAAACGTACTCCATTTCATTATCATTCGTAACGAAAACGGTGTTCATCCATCCAAAGGTATAGTGATCCACCATTAGTTCCTTGATGCTCTTCAAATTTAGATCGGTGATGACCAAGAGTTTAGTGAAGGAGCCAATGATGCGATGTTCCAGAGCCAGCTCTGCAAATTTGGATAATGAGGATGCCAGTCTGCCGAGTACTATTATAACGTTACAGAGAGATGTTTTTCGTGACTGAAAAAAAAAGAAAAAAATAATTATTCGGCTTTTTGAATAAAGTATGATATTCATGATATTCCAATTCCCCTCAATGTGGAGAATATATTGATACTACAGTAGGACTCCTCTACTAAGAACTCTCTGAGGTATGAGCTTCATGAGCTGCGAACTTTTCAATTATGAACTCCTTCAACTATGAACTTTTTACGGGCAAGTGATTTAGATGCACGTTTTGGACATTAAGGTAATTAAAGTATAATAAATATGTATTGCTGAACTTACATAACAATGAAATGTACATGTAGTTGTTTTTATTTCCTTATAACGGGACACTATAGTTTTTCCAATCTGTAACCATTTTCTATGTTTAATTACAGGAGAAAATTTTGAAGGGTAACTATAGCAAGCATACCATCCTCAGATACGAACCTCTAACAATCCTCTGCTATGAACAAATAAAAAGTTCCTAGTATAGAGGAGTTCTACTGTAATTCACTGACGTCTCTTGATGGTCATAACTATTAAATCACTTTTTTAAGATTGATTATTAAATCATGTTTGAGGTTTTTTGTCGATAACTAGTACATTATTCTAATTTAAGTGAACACTGCTTCAATACTATTATTTATAACTAACCTTGACAATATTTTCAGCCACTATTGAAGAATTATCGACATTGGTTGAGAAAACCGTTAGTCCACCGAGAAGGTTCATGGATTCTGTAAACTGAGAGAAAAATTGCCTTTAATATTCCAATGTGTGTGTATATATATATAAATAATATAATACTACATTTCTTATTTTAAACAAGTAGACCTATATTCTTTAAAAAACAGTTACACAGTAATTTAAGATAAAAAATATATGCGGCTATATCTGCAAGAGTAGAAATGAAAAATTACATAGTGTTTCCGTATGAATAGGTACTTGTAAATCAAATTATCTTTTACTGAAATGTTTAATCATTATATTTTAACAACTTCTATGAATATGGTTTGTATAATCTCCATTTATTATATTGTGAAAACCAAACCAATATAAGCATATACTATAATTCTACTGCATTTCACTTCAATCACTGAAGAACAATTCTATGAAAATGATTAAACTTAATTTAAACTATCTATGAACTCATAGCACTTAATACTAAAGTTGATCATCTTCTCTAAAGTAGGTTTATTACCTCAGTTATGTAGGTTCCAGTATAGTCGTCAAGCACAACCGTAGTGGCCGAACAGTTCGCTCCCCCCGCAGCCTCGATAATCTTTCTCGCGTATTGGCCTGAAGGAGTTACTTTCGAAGCGTCCCCTGCAGAGGAGTGGGAGACGAGAATAACGAACAGGAGAGTCTTCAGCATCTTTATTCTCTCTGGGCAGAGGACTTAGCAGTGAAATAATATGTTAAAGTAAGTGATACTTCATGCGCTCTTCTCTTTTTATACTGCCAATTACATTGTCTTAGGTGTTTTATTATTGATTTGTGTTTAAATAAGAAAGGTCATTGCGTGATAAGAGAATGAAAATTAAATTGATAAATTTTCTATAGTGTACTTGATAACTATCTATTTGTTAATTATTATTTAAACATTTATTAGGTATATGTTGGATTTCTGAGGTTTTCAATTAAGGATTCAATTTAACAAATGATTTTGATATTATGAACAGAGTATTAAATTTAAATGAGAATATATTTCATTACTTTATTTCTCGTCTATGTTCTGTTATTTACCAAATGTTGGTATTTAAATACTTATTATAACACCAATAAAGTATAAAATTCAATTATTGAAATAATAAGGCTAAAAATATTTCCAATCATATTATTTAATTTTTCGCAAAAGAAAAATAATGAGTAAAATAAATAAATTATTAGTACAAATCATGCAAGATTTGTTGTTTCATTGAATTCTTTCTGAAATACATAGGGTAAGTTCTGCGTTATCGGACTGTTCCACATTTTCGATCATTAAGAACAAATACATTTTTTATTATTTTTCTTCTATTTTAATTGATAGGTAAATACATGGATACGAATTAAAATAAAGAGTTAAAATATTTAATCATTGGGAATTTTTTTTCTTATATGATCGAAATTGTGGAACTCATCGTTAACTCGAACTAAACCCTATACCTAGTTCATAAATATTATACCTATTTATTTATTTAAAACTATTCTATCTTCCCAAATTATCAAGAATGCTTACATTATTGAAAGTCAATTCAATCTATGGTCAAATATTTATTTTAGTTTCATTAATAATTGTATTTTTTATTCCTTGTTATAATGAACAAATATATTATTCTTATAACCTAAATATAATCGTGAACAAACTTTACTCAATTAATATAAATACCTATTAGATTCTAGGACATATATTTTATTATAGGTGCCACATTAAAAAGTGGTAACTGTATACATGGCTGAGAATGTAACCTGATATCCTTATAAATTATGTATAATGTTAAATTGTAATTACATTATATTTATACAAAAAATCAATTTGTAATTATAGTCCCACAAATATCTTAGCTCTATAAATTATAATGTATTTTCCGAATGATTTGGATTATATATAAAATGATAGTATGTATTGGTTTTGATATTAATAAGTTCATGTAATAATATACGAATGGTAGGTAGCACTTGCACAACTATACCTAGTTGGTTAATTTGGCCTTGTCTAATGTATTATCAAAGATAAAGCTATAAGAATTGGAACATTAATAAACTAGGTAAGTTGGTATCATACATTGCAATAATCAATGGTCTTCTTGTGCAATATCTAGGTTTTTCTTTTACAGGAGTCGAATAACCGAATCAGAGAATAAAAGAATATTTTTATATTAGAAATTTTATTTTAAATTTAACTTGCACTTAACGATTGATTCTTAGTTTATTATAGTGTTTATATATACAGCTAGTTACAATGTTTATGTTCCGCACCATTTGCCGATTTGTATATCTCGAGAATGCGCTTTTTTAACAACTTTAACCCCCGAATTCCGAGCGTGCGTAAATAGCTCCATTTTATTTATTTTGAAATGGAAAACTAATGTATGTGTAAGGGGGAGGTTGCTGCCACTCGAACCCCCTTGCCAGGTTATTGAACAATCATGAAGTATGCAGTACAACAAACTAGCGGATACAACAAATTACCTGTACATAACGGCTATATATATGTTGAAGGTTTCAAAATAATATCCATTCACATATAAATTTACGAAGATTACTTTGAAAAACTCAACATAAAATGCCGTTATATCCTACAATTTATTGTATCCGAATTCCTAGTTTGTTGTACTGCACACTTCATGATTGAGCGGCACGACCGGCCCTTTACACATAAATTAGTAATCGATGACGATATTTCATAATAAATTAAAGTATTAACGCACGCTCGACTTAAGAGGATCAAAGGGGTTTGAAAACGCGCAGCGCATTCTAGAGATCGTACAAATCGGCTAATGGGTGGAACATTTATACAATGGGGTACTACACAGCAAGTTGTAGTTTTTATATTGTGATGAATGCAGAACAGTTATAGTGTTTACATTATGACTTAATAAACAGCAAGTTATAGTGTTTATAAACTTTATACTGTGACCATGTGACGTAATTCACAGCAAGTTACAGTGTTTATACTATGACGTGACCATGGACAGTCGAGAGCTGCACCGCCAATTATTGTTTTTGAAAATGTTATCTTATCTTATCTTATCTTTCCATATTTATTCTGCTGCAACAATGACTTTCCTCCCTAACTAATGTTACAGTGCAAGGCTCCATCAAGCTAAAAAAAGATGTGTTTTAGTATTTGAAAAGGAGTGGAATAGTAATTACATACCTACCTATTTATTTCCTGAAATTGTACCGGAATGTCCATGACTTCTCATTAGTCATCCGGTTGCCGCCGTGATAAATGGGATGAGGAAGATTGTATGGTCCAGGCAACAAATTCTTGCGTCCTCCCTAATTAATTCTTGTGCATTGCAATGGCATCGAGGCCTCTTCCTAAAATAGTTGGCATGTGGGTCAACGAGAAAAAATGTCTGAAGTTCGATTTGGCTGGATTCATTGAGGAATGTAGGTATGCAACACTTTTTTCTACGTCGCAATTAAGTAAGCCTTTGAGTTAGGTACCTTGCATAGCAAGGGTCACACAGGTAAATTGTGACCCTTTAATATTAAAGAACATTTCTTGAGAAGGAGTCTCAAACTCCTGTTGAACTGAATTTATAGCTAGATATTAAAATGTTGCATATTAAGATACCTAGGTTACTAGTAGGTAATTGCAAGGTATGTTATAATTTTTCATGTGTGTTTAGAATAAATGATTTTAGTGTTTTTGGTTTGCCAAGTTCTGTAGTATGTCAGGCAGTAAGCCAATTTTGAGCCAAATTTTCCATAATTTTTTCTTCAAACCTATTTGGTTCATTTTTGAATTATTTAATCATGAAATTTACATGGTAACATACGACTATTGGGGACATACCATTAGTCCGACGCCCCAATAGTCCGACTGTTACTTCTTTCTGTGTTATATTTTGAATAAAATGAAAAATATTTTTAAATAGGTATACTCAATTTCCAATAATAATAAGGATTAGCTTAATCTAAATAATAAAATAATTTTTCATTTCTTTCATTTTTTAAATTTTATATTCCTCTTTTATTTTACTTCATTTCTAATATTAATTAGTATGATGTAATCCCTCATTTGATTTTGCTAGTTTGTTTTACTGCACACTTCATGATGGTTTAATGACCTAGCAGCCACTAGTGGCTGCTAGGTCATTAAAGTGTCGGGGTGTCGGACTGATGATTAGTAACCTGGCTAGTAATTAATTCTGAATTTGAAGCCAATTTGACTTATCTCATATTAAGAGTTTTAAATTGTAAATCAATTAATTGGCATTAACTGACAGTGACAGGCTCTGAAACCCAGTCTGCAAAGTGTGTGACTGCGTGTCCATGTCGCCAAAGATCTTTGAAGACATTTTTTGAGGAAAAAAAATATCTCTGCAAGATCTTAGAAACAATTTCTTAATTAATTCCTATGTTTACATGTAATTATTGGAGACATTTTTGAGAACTCTGGTCATTTTTGGAGACAGATTTGACACACTCTGCAGGCTGGTCTGAAACATAGGTGTCTTTAGCAGGTGCCAGGTAGTTGCAATTTACCTGCTTCATGGCATTTCACCCTATTTAGATTGTAAAATAGGCTTATTTTTCTTCTCTTAATTTCTATATTCTGGTTGAGTGTGGGACAGTGGGAGGAGAAATTGGAAAAAAGTTAAGCATCCAGAATAACTTAGCTCAAATTCAGGAAAGTTGCATTTCAGAAAATGTATTTAGGACCCCAGCTGCCTGTTTCTCAGCTCTGTGCCACATATTAAAGTCTTCCTTTTTTATCTCCTTTTACCCCGAAAATGAATTACCTATGACAGTAATTTTTAGCCCTTCAATTGCACACCATGTTTCAGAAGCTGGCAAAATCCAAACTGGAACCAGATTTGGAGTCAAAATTCCTCAAAAAAAGCAGAGGCTCAGAGCCAAGCCAATTTGGCTCATTTATGAAAATTTAAAGCCAAAGCTAACATGGGAACATAGGAATTAATTCAAAATTCTTAGCCAATTAGACATATCTGAGTTTTGAATTCTTGAAATCTAAGCCAATTAATTAAATTGGCTTTAACTGACACTCTCAGTGACTCTGAAACATGGATTGCAAATGGCAAGAGATATCAAATTTTCCATTAGCTAGCTATACTTCATATATAATAACAACAACATGATTAAAATTTTGGAGAGTATGTATAATATGATACTTCAATCATTTTAGGATAAAAATTCAGTAATCATGATCCATGATACGTGCAGGTATCATGGATACCAATTAAAATAAGTTAGATAAATATTATTATATTCTTTTTCTTACATGATTGAATACTCTGAACTTACCCTGCTTACTAATTCTCAAAGAATAGAAGAATGCAGATATTGTTACTCATAAGCTTGTAATTTGTTCAATTCAAGGCAACTTAATTGTATTTGGGTTACTAAATTTACTTAATTGAATAATTGATGATTTTTTGATTGAATTATTGACAGGTAATATTTATTTACTCAATGAGTTCATAACTTAATAACTATTTAGTATATTGTTGAAGAATTGAGATTTTTGTATTCAATAGTTTTATTGAACTGATAATAATTGTTTAATGAACTATTTAACCCACAATTTTACACTTGCATCCAAATTTTCTAATTTTCATTATAAATTTCATATCATAACCTAATCTATTTTACTATTTTCATTTCAGAAAGCTGAATATGGAGGTGATGATGGTATGTTACAGCTAATACCATCGTGTTACATATTCAATCTCGATGTAGTTCAATTTGTTATTCATTTCTTGATATTCTCTTCCAGCTGGACCTGTCCAAACCCATCTCCAAAAGACTTCCAGTTGACATAATCATCCATAAAATATCTGCTCTCTATGCCCAATCTCTTGATGCAAATATCCAGGTAAATATTTAATAAGAATTCAAGTGTTTGCAGCCAAATTAATGAAAACATAAAGAATGTTGAAAATGAGATATTCAAAATTTTCCCAATATTCTCCAAACTGGGAAAATTACCGCACTTTTGTTAACCCTTTATTCTGTAAATTAATTTGAGCGTGAAGAAAAAAGATTTTTTATATTCTTGTAATATGTCATTGTGCCTTAATATATGAGAGACTACACATGTGTGTATCCAGTCGTTTAAAAAAATATCTCGTAAAAACCCTTTCCAAATACATCATTTGAACGAGGACATATATGTCCCTTCCAGGCATAAAGGGTTAAGTTTAATTCTCAGCAGAATCATTGCTATGATGTAGGTTGTGATTCTATTTCTTGTTTGTAGGCTCTTGAATATGCGGAAAACTTTGAGAACTTTGTTGAAGATAACCCGCATATTCCAATTATGGATCCCCTTCCTGGAGTGCAAACTCTGCTCCATAGACCTGCAACGTATGCATTGCTTGATGCAACCTTCCAAAAAGATGCAGATGGTAAGCCAACATTTCTCATCTTTAACAAATTATCTTTAATTGATATTTATTTCCCTTTCTGAAATTTAGCTCTCATATATTCTCTCCATTGTGTATTTTATTATTGATTAAATACCAAGTTCTATATTATTTACTGTTGCATGCTATTTATTGATAAAATATGAATTTTTTTTTTCTTTTCCATAAGCTTTTAAAGAATATTTCACTGTACTATCTAGTTTACAACTAATTGGAACATAGCTCAATACTAGCTGTAGTTAAATAGATACATTTTAGTTAACATCCAATATGGTTACATTATCTATCTACTAGGAAGAGTTCTTAAATATTAGTCAGTTCCACATTTTTGGACATGAAAGAGAACAAAATTAAATAATAATTATGTATATTTTTTCATATGTTTCCAAAAATGTGGAACAGTCCGATACTTAAGAACATACCTACCGTAACTAGTATAACAGACAGTGATGGTGAAATGTTTCTGCCTGTTGCAGGTGTTCTTTTTAATCCACCCTTTGTTGAGCTGCCAGGCAATGCAAGTTTGAAGGAGAAGCAAGAGAGAGTCAGGGCTGCCAATCTCACATTCCCAATTGGTGAGTCAACTGACGTAGTTAGCCGAGTAAGTTACTTTATTCAGACGCTATCTCGTACATTTATTGTAAGTTATGAGTCATATGATAATTTCACAAGAATTGTGACTGTTTATTAGAATGGCCTTTGATAAATAATTGATATCAAATTGAATAACCAATTACAGTGAAACTTCAAAAATTACAAAAGAACACCTTCTTGCTAGCAAGTACCGAATACAATAAGCTACTTAAATTATCTTTATAATAATAACCTCAATACATTCTGTCTACTGCTATTCTTCAGTCTTTGGAAATAAAAATTTACTTTTTATTCATTGAGAAATATTGATATTTATTGTTCTACAACTATTAATTATCATTAACTGCTCATTCATCTCTATGTTGAATTCTTCATTTTCCTCTTTTATTACAGTTTGTAAGCCAGTGTTTGGATGTGGTGGAACAGAAGCACATGAGGTAACTTTAGTTGAACTCACTTTTATTATTAGCCGAGACAAAGCTCTGTACCCAGGGTATGATTGTTGTGTATCATTTCACCTGTAACTTCATCAGTAGCTACTTCCCCGATTTACTTTATTTTATTTTCAAATGGAAGAGCATAGCAGATTAATTTGATTTGTTTTTTACAAAAATCGACTTTTATCGATCTAGATGTTGAATAATTTCAAGTTAAAAATTGAACATTAGCTACAATAAATCTATATTAAAAAAAAATTAATCACCTGTAGGTGTTTTGAATAGATAAAGTTTATCGTTATGATGTTCTTTCAGATGGCGGTTGTTCTGAGCATCAACAGACTGGATGAGTGGAAAGGTCCGTGTGTTGCTCAGTCCTTTATTCAGCACAGGGCTGTTCTCTACAAGATATTCGTGCTTGGCGACATTTGGCATCTGGTATTGAGACCTTCTCTCAAGAATTTCGCTGAGAAAGGTAATTGTGTTTACTTAATATTGTTACATATCTTCAAGCATTACAATTAGCTACAGCAGTATTCTTTTATAATGAACTAGATTATGTGCACTTGGTAGAGCGCATACCTTCGCCGCTGCTTTGACCCGTTCTCTCCCAAAATTGAATAAACTGGATAATAACCAATTGCCACATCAAGTTTCATGCAATATGGTTCAATACTTTTTGAGTTATAAATGACCTTGACCTTTGACCGGATTGCTCCCAAAATTCTAACAGATGGCTCCTGGACATTGACCAATTGTACCATCAAATTTCAGACAATTTGGTTGAATACTTTTTGAGTTATTGAGTTACAAATGGCCTTGACCTTTGACCCGATCGCTCCCAAACTCTATCAAATGGTTCCTGCATATTGACCAATCGTCCCACCAAGTTTCATGCAATATGGTTCAATACTTTTTGAGTTATGAATGACCATGACCTTGACCAAGTCACTCCCAAAATTCTACCAGCAGGTCACTGGACATGGACCAATCGTTTCACCAAATTTCAGGCAATTTGGTTGAACACTTTTTTAGTTAAGCGAATAACAATATGTTAAGTAAATAAATAAACGACGGCTAAAATATGACCTCCCCGCATTCTGCGAAGGTAAATATTGTATAGTGAATATAGAGTCCTTAGTAAGGAATGTATAGTTAACAAATATTTTTAATTTTTTTTTTAACGAAAATTAAAGCCAAATTTATGGCAGACCAAAGATAATTTGTTCACTATAGAGGCTTCTTCTTTACTCAGGACACTACATTCACTGTACATGATATCTTTATATAGTAATCCGCCCCCAGGGGCTCTATCCTGAAGCTGTCTGTGGTGAATGGAAGAGAAGGGGGTGGCGTCCCTTGGGGCCCCTAACTGTTGTAATTTGGATTATGGATTGTCTTTTTTCATTTTTACCATGTTTATCATTTTTTTAACACTACTTGCAGTTTTAGAGGATAGCGCTAGGGTTATGCTCTTCAACTACGAGGTCTTAGATTTTGTATTAGGTAGGCTTCATTTACTATCACCTCTTCATTTTCCTCTTCCATCCGTGAGTGCAGCCACCGGTGCTTGTGTCCCGTTTCGTCACATTCCTTGGTAAGTGACTGCATTCACGGAGTAGCTTTTCTGCATCCATGAGCATTGTCACCGACGGTGGTAAGTGACTTTGTTCATGGAGCCACTTTTCTCTCTGACTGCTTCTTCCAGTCCCTTGTATTTAATTTCCTTTTGACGTCAGCGATATGGCCTTTGGTTCCGAAGCAGACGTTAAACCCATACTAAAATATATATATAGTAATCCTACTGTTGTAAAGTTTTTCTTGGGACAGTGATGTTGGTGAACTGTGAAGATATCATCACAGTCACTTTTCTTTGACTGTACATCTGTTTATATAGCTAAATAGGCTTCGTATAGAAAACTATAGATTATTAGTTTACTTGAAATCTCAATTGTGATAGGTATATGTAGTTAGTCTTTCAAAATAGAATATGATCTAGGGTAGCTAAGTTACGAATTATCGGTCAGTACTTCATCTTCGGTCACATAAGAAAGAACAATATAAAAATTATTATTATTAAATAGAATAATTTTTATATTGTTTTTCTTATGTATATGTCCGAAGATGTATTACTGACCGATAATTTGTAACTTACCTTAGTGTACATTTCAGTATTACTAAACGAAAAGTTGTATGTAAATAATGCTAGAGAGAAATGATAGGGTAAGTTCTGAGTTATTGCACTGTTCTATATTTTCGATCATGCTAGAAAAAGGAATGATTTATAACTTTCATTTGAATTGGTATCTGAAAAATGTCTACATTGTACATAATTTTAATATACATTTTCTTATTATTTAAAGGTCTGCTTCTTCTGTTCTGTAAAAAATTCTTATACGATCGGAAATGTGGAACAGTTCAATAATTCAGAACTTAGCCTCATTTCTTAACTTTTGAAAGTTGTTTTAATAGTCGATAATTTGTTCTGGAATGTTTCAGACGCGCCAACAATCCACTTCAACTCTGCCCATGTTTCCAAGGCTGACTCCTGCAGTCCTCTCACTTTTCTGGATCACGCTGAGATAGAACCAATTCCCATTCCAGACTACAATATTCTCAACAGGTAAGCACGTGGGTTGAGTCACACTACAGTAAGTCACGAATTATCGGTCGGTTCCACATCTTCGTTCATATAAGAAAAAACGATATATTATTAATGATTATTTAATTTTAATTAAATCCAGAGATGGATACCAATTAAATTATTGTTAGTTTTTTCTAATGTGAAACCGACCAATAATTCGTACCTTACCCCATATCGAATAAATAGCATTCATTCTTCCATTATTGAATATAGTGTAACAAAAATATAAAATTTCATGTCACTTGAAGGCCCAGTGCAACTTTTTATGTTTTGGGCAGAAATGTGAATAACATTATTCTGTAATATCAATATTGAACTAACTATTTGTTTTTGAAAAGTCACTATATAATTACGAATGCCATCTAACAGGGTGGTTTGGCTTAAACCAAGCTAAAAAACCATGGTTTTTATGGTTTATTTGGTTTTTTATCCTTTGAAGCTCTAAAATCATTTTTAATTTATCAGTAATCATCAATATTATATTTATATCATTCAAAATAGTTTTATTAAAGCATTTAAATATATTATGTAGTTAAATAAAAATATAATTAGGTAATCTTAGTAGTGTAATTTTTTCATGGAAGACATTAAAATTTAAAACCAAAGGAAAATAGAAATATGGCAGGGTTTTCTCCTCACCATATTGTATTATCATTTTATAAAGATATTTTACTTAGTGATTTAGTAAATATCCAAATATAGTCTTGAGTCACACTGTGATATTCATTTGCTAATATGTTATACATTTGAAATGTAAATCAATGGAAATATAAGAATTTAAGAAATATTTGAATTTTGAATCTAGCTCTGTTACTTAAAACTTGAGCTTTGAATTTTTTAAGAGCTTATTAAAGTATACTAGCAGCTAAGAACTATTCATGAATTGGTAGTAAAATGTTACATAGCATCTGCATTAATTAATTTTTTCATAATTTATCTCCAATGAATCTATTTTTCCATAATTTACCAAAATATGAATGATGTTTTGTAATGTTAATCATGGATAGTGATCAGTTATATGAACTAATATGTATCTGTATGCACTTTTATTAAATAATTACATATATAAACCAATAAAAAACAAATAAACCAATGTTTTTTTTTTCTAAAAAAAAACATTGGTTTTTAACAATCCTGTCATCTAACTGTACAACTGACTATTACTCATTTAACCCTAGTTTCATTATATTAAGATGCATAATCTCAAGAATGTGTCCAAATAATGTAGGTACGTTTATTTGTAAATAAAATGATGTATGAAAAACCGGTGCATGTAGGGTTATTGGACGGTTCCACATTTTCGATCATATAATCAAAAAATGAATAATTAGCTATTGTTATTTATCCCTTTATTGTAATTGGGAACATATCAATTAAAATATTAAATTTTTCTTTTTATATGGTCGAAACTGGAACATTTTGATAATTTGTTACTTGCCTTGTTGTAATTCTTGAGATGGTATTTAAATACTCTTCTGCCTCACCCAATCTGTTTGGTTAATTTTTATTCCCTTCTCTAAAAGTTATTTGTTATTCTTTTATCTCTCCTACATTAGGATCGTGGAGAGGATTCAGTCGAGTCTGCGGATGGATCTGTTAGGAATAGACATAGTTATCGAGCGTAAGACGTTGAGATATGCCGTTATCGACATCAACCCCTTCCCAAGTAAGTAACGAATGAACAGCAAATGAGTGATTACTTTAGGGTTCAACATTTTCGATAATATAATTATTATTTAACTTTGATATTGTAGAACTCCTCTATAGTGAATGAGTTAGGTTGTAGATCGTATAGTGAACTAATTTTCTTTAGTCTGCAATGAACTGTAGTCAGTTTTAGAAAAACTGACTGTCATTTTATGACACAGTCTAAATAAAATCTGTTCACTATAACTACGGGATACATCCTAACTTATTCACTATAGAGAAGATCCACTAAATAAAATTTAAATAATACATTCTTTATTTCCAGGCTACGCTGATGTTCCTAACTTCATCCCCGGTTTGGCTTTTTGCCTCCACAAGAAGATAGAGAAGCATAAGAAACAGCCACAACCTTTCTACTCCTCCCGAGTGCGGGACATGCTCCTCCCCTTCAAGAGGAGCCCTGATGGGGAGCTGGTGGGGACGCGTACCAGAAACAGCTCCCACCTGAACATTCCTGAGATACTGAGAACTAGGGGCCACATTTCCAGTGTTAGGGAGATTTACTTTGACGGGACCAACGTTCTGGAGTCGGAGGACCAAAGAGAAGAGAAATACTTGTCTGAGTTATGTAGCGCTATTGGCGATACTTCTGTTTGTAACGAACAATATACTAAAAGGTAATACAGGGTTATTTTTGAATGAAAGTTTATCAGTTTTTGCGGAGTGTGTTTTTTAGTCAATTTTAACCTATTTGTTAAAGTATTTATATAAATATGATTTATTTAATAACTTTGCATTTATTTGATACATATAGTTACACATTAAATATATATTTCCTATTAAAAATAAACTTGTTTAACAATCAATCATCAGTATCGGAGTCATTGGCTAGAATAATATTAGATGATGAAGTCAGATCCAATTGAGTGGAATTCAAACATCTCTTGAATATAAAAGTCCCTTTCCGTCTTTTAGGAGACTCGGTTACTAGAGGGTTACAATCCTCATTCTCAGGAATATAAGACATATTAACACTTACGTCAGATTCATCATTATTAACATCTACAACAGATTCATCATTATTAGCCTCTACGTGAGATTCGTCCCCTCTATCCGCTTGATTATTAGAAGTCATGTTAGTCATAGAGGATGGTTGTTTGCGTAGATTGGCAGCGTCACTACGTTGCGATTTGGCTTGAGTGCCGTTATTATGAACAGTTGTTTGGGAGGCGAATATGGAGGGTATGAGGGTCGCAAGGACAAACTTTGCTCGGTAGAAAGGCTCGTTCTCCACACAGAATATGATGGGACTGAAAAGAAACAAAGATATTAAGTACGGTCATCATAAATAGGGTAAGTTCTTGAGTAATTAGGGTAAGTATAATCTAAAGGTCCTCTTCAGACTCTAGGAAAATAAATGAGTTTATAACATAATATTATAGAACTAAGGTCTAGGATCATTAATATTAATATACAAACCGTATACAAATAGGTTCAGAAAAGATTTTACTCATTTTTTTTTAAACACAATGCGTTAAAAATATCAAGTAGCTAAATGTATAAACGTTTCTATAATAAGTTTCGCCAATTTTATAACTTTACAGGAATATTTAATTGATTAAACCTGCCTAGTTGACATTCAAAACTAATGGAGTACAGTCTTTTTCTTTGGACTGAAAATTAGCAAGACGGAAGAAAAACAGGTAGCTGGCTACTGTAGAGATTTGATAATAAAAAATCTTTATAAGAAAATTTAAAAACATATAGAATAAAAAAATATGCTATCAAATTTCATGGGATTTGCAGCAAAATGATAGACACCCTAACTATAATGATAACTCTGTATTTAATTAAAACTCATTGCAAACATTGCTTGCATTGATTAATTAAATGACCACAAAGCGGAGAAGACTTTAATAATATGGCATATGCTCATAACGAGGTAATATTTTTCAAATTAAACCATATTTTCAATAGCTAGTGATAAAGAATAAAACTGTCCCATTACTTACCAATTAGTTTTAGGACTAAAGGTAGAAAAAAGGATAATGTTATTTACCAAATGTAATTGGTATGTAATTGAATAAAAAGTAAATTGTGGTACATAAGAAATAAGTAACATTAGACATTTCCCGGCAAAATAAAAACTATTTCTAAGAACAACCATTCACATAGGCAAATACTGAAGTGAGAGAAAGATAAAAAGAAAACAATCAATATAGCTAAGACCACTTCCACACTTGCATTCCCCAGCGCCGCCTTTAAAAAAATACTCATGGCAAAAATTTAAGCTGCAATTGATTTTAACGGAGCCCTTCACACTTGCGCTTTTTTAATACCAGCATTTTTTCAAACCAATTGCAGCTAAACTTTTTGCCATGAGCATTTTTTTAAAGGCGGCGTTGAGAAACACAAGTGTGAAGGGGGCCTAACTAAGAGAAAAAAATTAATTAAAAGTACATCAATAATAATATGGCACTAGGGTCATTTCCGAGATTTAATCATGTAAGAAAAAATATATTATTTAACATTTTAATAGGTAGTATACATATTGAAAACTGAAGGTAACATGAATACCTACCAACTGAAATAACTACAGCTTTTTAACATTAATTTAAAACAATTCAAGTTCAAATAAATCAAGTTTGATTTAAAATAAATCAAGTTTAATTTAAAATAAATCAAGTTATATTTAGAATAAATCAACTTTAATTTTAAATAGTTCCAAGTTTAATTTAAAAAAAATGAAGTTTAATTATATTAGTAATGGGAGGGAATGAGATCATGAGAGTATACCATAATCTTTCATTGCCACCCAAATCTTTCATTGTCCACTCTTATCTTTCATTGTCCACTCTTATCTTTCATTGTCCACTCTTATCTTTCATTGTCCACTCTTATCTTTCATTGTCCACTCTTATCTTTCATTGTCCACTCTTATCTTTCATTGTCCACTCTTATCTTTCATTGTCCACTCTTATCTTTCATTGTCCACTCTTATCTTTCATTGTCCACTCTTATCTTTCATTGTCCACTCTTATCTTTCATTGTCCACTCTTATCTTTCATTGTCCACTCTTATCTTTCATTGTCCACTCTTATCTTTCATTGTCCACTCTTATCTTTCATTGTCCACTCTTATCTTTCATTGTCCACTCTTATCTTTCATTGTCCACTCTTATCTTTCATTGTCCACTCTTATCTTTCATTGCCCGCCATAATCTTTGATTGCCTACCATAATCTTTGATTGCCTACCATAATCTTTGATTGCCTACCATAATGTTTCATTGCCCACCATAATCTTTCATTGCCCACCATAATGTTCCATTGCTCACTTCTCTCATCTCACTAAATTCTCACTTCTCTCATTTCATTTCTCTCATCTCATCTAACTAAATTCTCACTACTGTCATTTCATTTCTCTCACTTCTCTCATCTTAATTCTCACTTCTCTCATTTCACTACTCTCATGATCTCATTCCCTCCAATTACTAATATAATGATATTAGTGCAGAGCTTCCTATGTGTGATATCGAGGGCCCATAGACTTTTATTTTAAATTAAACTTCATTTTTTTTTAATTAAACTTGAATTTTTTTCAATTAAACTTGAATTTTTTTCAATTAAACTTGAATTTTTTTAAATTAAAGTTGAACTATTTTAAATATAACTTGACTTATTTTATATAACTTGACTTATTTTAAATTAAACTTGACTTATTTTAAATTAAACTTGACTTATTTTAAATTAAACTTGAATTGTTTTAAAGCATATTTTTGATGCACCATTTTTTCTCAAATGAATTTCACTAAAGCCACTTCAGATTAAAAATGCCTGTACCAAGCTTGAAAGATATTGTTCACCACTTCTCTATACTGTGGATTCATCTAGGAGCTCAACATCAGTTTCAGAACCAAAGGCCATATCGCTGATGTTAGAAAGAAATTAAATACAAGGGACTGGAAGAAGCAGTCGGAAAGCAAAGTGGCTCCATGAACAAAGTCACTTACCACCAGTCTGTGAAAATGATCATGGATGCCGAAAAGCTACTCCGTGAATGCAGTCACTTACCAAGGAATGTGACGAAAAGGAACACAATAATCGGTGACTGCACTCACGCATGGAAGAGGAAAATGAAGAGGTGATAGTAAATGAAACCTACGAGTCTACCTAACACATAAATCTAAGACCTCGTCGTTAAAGAGCATAACCCTAGCGCTATACTTCAAAACTTCATTGCAAGTAGTGTTAAAAAATTATAAACATGGTAAAAATGAAAAAAGACGACAACACATTATCCAAATTACAACAGTTCGGAGCACAAGGAACATCACTCCCTTTTCTTCCATTCCCCACAGAATAGAACCCCTGTTGGTTGAAATTTATCCCATACTAGTTTCTGAAGATAAACTTTTTATCCATTATACCAGTCTGAAAGCTTATAGTTCTATTTGAAGCTACAGAAAGTTGTTCTTTTTATACTTAGAGTAATCATTGGACAGTTTAAAATATTAGATCATATAAGAATTGGGGATATAATAATTAAAATTACAGTTGAAAAATAATTATTGAAGATATTTATGAAACTGTTCAGTAATTTAGACTAAAAATTTAAAAAAAAATATAAGAAAATTTCATAGTTAGCCACTAAAAAATTCTTAATTTTTTTATTGTTTTAATATTTGACGAGTGGAAATAATGGTGTAGCTACATTATATTCATAACTTCGATAATTATTTGTTTTCCAATTCATTAACAATTATGCTCAGCTCAGCTTCCTGACTTACTTTTCAAATTTTCAAAATGTTTTTAGCTAATTATACTCAAAACGTTTTCTTCTAATTCTAAAAATGTTTTTTTTATTAATTTTCAAAATGTTTTTTATTAATTTTCAAAATGTTCTTTTTAATTTTCAAAATAATTATACATCTTTTCTTTAATTTTCAAAATAATTTTCATTATAAAAGGTAGACACTTACCTAGATGGTTGAGAAAAGGAGGCAGTGACTGGGAGGTGAAATGAGTCTGTGAATGTAAGCAAAGACCGCAATTCCTTCAAACAGAAAACAACTTCCGAGTCGCCAGCAATCTGATAATCGTCAAACTCTTCCCTCTCCAGAACCATCTCCGTTCTGATAACTTTTGACAGATCTAACTCATCATCGATATAGTTCTTGAGGGCGGTGCTAGCATTGGAAGTAGCGATGCAAACTTCTCCCTGAGACGATTGGAAATTTAGGAACACATCGTTCAGAAATTTGGACCTGGTAGTTATCTTGTGGGTGCACTGCGACTCATTGAAGACTGCTTTCAAACTCTCGCATTCGATGAAAGAAAGGATGTAACTTCGGGTGATTGTGTACTTACAGTTCAGCTGAAATTGAAAATCACAATAGTAGTAAATAGCTGGAGAGAATGAGCAAACAATTAATTAACCTTTTCACACCCAATGGGACATGTTTGTCCCATAATGTTTTCATACATGATACAATGTAGTTAATTTTATTCTATTAAAATTAAAAATGAGGTTTACCGTAATATTTTGATTGGCCACATCTTTGTGCATATACGTATATAATGAATTTGATTAATTCACTTTGTTTGCACTTTGAAGCATAGAACATAACCAAAAAATAAACAAATTTTTGCCATTGAGTCAGAATTTCTTGAATGTCATAAGAAGAATGAATTGTAAATTCTCAAATATTGATTATGCAAAAAGAAGTGTGAAAGGGTCAAAAAATAATACCTGTATGATGAGTCTAGCATTGGCATCATCTAACGACAACTTGACTCGTTCAACACTTTTATCGACTGAAGATAAACACTTGAAGGCATTCAAGAATGATTTCATGCAGACTTTGCAATTGACTTCGTCATTACTTGAATGGTCAACTCCTTCAAACTGAGAGAAAAACTGATTCTCAAAGAAGAATGAAGCAAATGCGGAATGGGATGAGTTTGCTGTTCTGAATGACACGCCTGTGGAGAAGAAAAATAGTTGAATAAGAAGTTTAACACCTGCTTTCAAAGTATTATCAAGCTTTAAAAAAATAGTCAACATGGAATTAAGTGCCCTACCACCAATCAGGGACAAACTCATGTATGCAGAAAAACTACAAAGAAAACAGTGATTGAAAATAGTTTAGATTTATTGCAATAGAGAATGTTTTACATATAGGTAGGTACTAAAGACACTCGTACATACCTTGTAAATTAGGTTCCACATACAACTCATCTCCCAATTTGGCCAAGGAGTGGACAGCTCGAGCAAAAACTGATGGATAATATCAAATTAGTAACATAATGGAGAGGAATGTTTTAGTCAAGAGTTCAAAGAATGCTTTGCATCTAAAGGTCATAATGCTGACATCAATAGAAAATTAAATACAAAAGACTCAAGAAAGAAAGTGGCTCCAGGAGCAAAAATACATACCACCAGTCTGTGACAATGCTCATAGATGCAGAAAAGATACTCCATTAACAAAGTCATCTACCAGCAGTCTATGACAAGCTGATGGATGCAGAAAAGTTACTCTACGAACAAAGTCATCTACCAGCAGTCTGTGACAATGCTCATGGATGCAGAAATAAGGCTCATTCACCGCCTAATTTTCAATGTCCAGTTTACAGGTAAATGAATGGAAAGCAAATTTGTAAACTATACTAGCGATGCTAGCCCCTTCCATTCATTTAACCGAGATTAATTGAACAGAGCAGTGAAAACGTGTAGATGAAACTACTAGATAGTATAGGCTTAAAGGAGGTGAATTTTATGGTCAGATTAAGCATTTCAATTTCACACTAACCTTTGATATGATCTCCAATAATCACAGCTTTCATCTTCCAATTTATGATTCATCAGCAACACACAAGATCTTATAAAGTTTCATAAAGATATTTCCCTTCAAGAAAAAAACTATGCTAATTGATCAATTTATAATCTTACAGAATATGTGGTGTAATTTTGGAAATTCATCATAATTAATCTCCTTAACCATTTAATGCCTGAGACATGTTGTAGACTAAATTTTTTTTTTTTGATAGAACAATGTTAGATAGATAACCTTTTTAAGAAAAAATCTTAAAAAAAACACTTAATCTTTAATAAAAACTAATGCCATTCGGGGAAAAACCTTTGGGTGGTTCAAGATCTGAATTCATTAGGTGGCATGACATGATAACCTACATTTTTTTCACACTTCTTATTGCTAGAAAATAATTATATTGAGTAAATCTAGACAATATTTGATGTTTTTTCTAATGTCCTCCCCAAAGGATATTGGGCATTAAAGTTTTAACTCAGGAAGCAACAAGATATTTTTCATCTTTTTTTTTAAATGAAATATTGATCATATAAATCATTTTTGGTACCTATAAGCAGCCTCAACTTTTACAAAGCCATTTGTATAATTGAAACAAAAGGGGCATTCCATGGCAAGTGGACCAAAAAATATGAAATTTAACACCACAACCCCCTCAGATTCGCATGAAGGTTGGTACAAAGGGTTCTTGTGTCCAAAAAAACTCTATTTTAAGAATCTCAGCTCTCTAGCTCTTATAGGTCGAAAGTTACCTTGTGAACTTTTGAAAAAAAGGGCAAAATGCCTTGACATCACCATATTTGAAAGGTCATAACTTTCTTATTATTAGACCTAGAACAAAAAGTTTAGCATGTTTTTCGTTCAGAATAAGATAGGCAATCTTTCTAGGCATACAAAATTTTATTATTTTAATTTTTGAATGAAAAAGGGCACTTACTCTCTCTGACATTGACCTTTACCCTCAACGGCCCCACCTGACAAAAAAATTATTGAATCAAAAAAGTAGATTGACTACTTTGCTATAGGTTGTAAAGTTAATATTTACTACTAATAATAGGGATTAGGGATATATTTGAGCTCAAACAGGTGCGTTAGACAAAAAAAATATAAAAGTACAAGAAAATATCATAATTTAGAAAAGTTAAATTGAAGTAGTAGAGTTTCACAAATTACGAATTCATTACTATTTATTAATGTTTATAAATATTTGCTAGTGTTTATCAATATTTATTAATATTACTAATATTAAGGGGACCATACTTAGTTTTCGCAAATATTTTTATTAATGAAGCTACGGTTCTGCAACTTCGTACACTTATTAAAATGGAATTTCCAATCGTTTTTGTTCTTGACATTTTTTCGATTAGACTCATAGAAAACGAGTTATTCGAATTTCGAACGTATTTCGACCTCTTTCGAAAAAAGCCTAAGGCTCATACAATTTTTAAGCTACGGCATTGGGGTTACTTGCATTCGATTTCCCAGGAAATTATCTAGAGCAAAAGAAGCTTGTTTTTTTGATTTTCGAATTATTTTCAATATTCAATATTTTGAAAAATAATTTCTAATCGAAAAAAAAAATAAGCTCCCAAAGCTCTAGAGAATTTCCTGAAAAAATGAATGCAAAAAACCCCAATGTCTTAACTTTAAAACTCTAAAAGCCTTAGGGTTTTGAATACCAAGATTTTTCGGTTTAGAGAAGTGCCATAAAAATGCATTCAAAGTTCGAGTGCAGCTGGCTGCGCTGTGACATGCGACATCCTGTACTTATGAGATATCGAGAGTGACTGAACCCGTATATCTGTCAATCGCTATTATATATAGTCTCAGCAGCAAGAACTATACCAGATATGGCGAGATAATTAATTATTACGAATTATTTGTGGCTGATAGGGTGTGCATAAACCATCTCCACTCCGATTCTCGCCGCGCCCCCTCCCTTTCTCTCTTCCCCCATTAGGTTATCGTCGCACTAGAGCTCTGATATTTCACTCAAACATCCGGAAAGGTACTAGGTAGCTATTTACAAAATAAAATAAATGATAAAATTAGGTGATTTTCCCAAGTATGGTACCCTTAAGTAATGTTTACTAATATTAATTAATATTTACTAACATTCATTAATATTAAGTTATTAATATTTACTACTATTTAACATAGTATATATTTAACATTAGTGAATTTAATATTGGTAAATATTAGTAATTATTAATAAATAATAGTGATCATTAATAAATAATAGTAGGTATTAATAAAAAGAATAACTATTTATAAATAATAGGGTTCTAGGTATATTCCACCCCGGTAAATTCCACCCAGGTATATTCCACCCCAGGTATATTCCACCCCAGGTATATTCCACCCCTGTGACAATGCTCATTTAGGTGACAATAAAAATCCAAAGATTTTTTTAGATTGCCATTAGTTAAATAATTCGTTCCCATGAAAAAATAACTCAGACAATATCCTGAGACATTTGGACAATATTTAGAGGTACCTCAAGTCAATTAAATTTTATCCTAATAAAATTACAAATTTTCCTAACATGGTATTATTTCAAAGTTTACATGTTGAACAAGTTAGTTAATTAATTCCTTTTTAACATGAAACTTCATATATTCTCTTACAACAATGGTTGGAGGAGGTGTGGATTCTGGAAGGGGCGACTGGTAGAGACAACCAAATCAATGTTTTCGCTCTTTGCTACTAATAAGTTGCTGTTTTGGATTCTAGGACCAAATTTTCCCTAGTCAAAATCTCTCAATGTAAAAAAGGCAATAACCCCCAGTATTAAAACACTGTACAATAATCCTCACCTCCCTATCGAAAACCTCCTGGTCAAAAAAAAAAAACGTTAAAAAGCCTTCGGTCAAAATCCACCACTCTTGCAAGAAGTTAAAATACCAAATTCAAAATGAAATAAATATAACAAGAAGTACTATATGACCTCATCTCACAGTTAATATCGCTGTTGCGTTGGCGATATTGTAGAAAATTAGCTTGTGATTGAATAAGCGTTCACACAACCTTTCTTTCTGCAGTTCTGTTACATGTATAGTGAAAAATATATAGCTTGTGATTAGCCAGCAAAAGGTTTAATTTGTTACAGTGAAAATGCTAGTTACCTAGTATTATATATAATATTTATAAATGACTAATATTAATAATTAACCAAACCTAACCTGTAAAGTGGGGTGGAATATACTGGTCACCAAATAATAGTGAATAATAAAAAACAATAGTAACTATTATTAAATAATAGTACCTTTGTGTGAATTTGTGTAACTCTACTTCAATTAAACTTTTCTAAATTATGTTTTTTCTTGTAATTTTATATTTTTTTGTCTAACGCACCTGTTTGAGCTCAAATATACCCTTAAATTCCTAATCCCTATTATTCTTTTTTAATGGTAAAATATTGTCTTTACAAAAAACTTTTGTAAAAAGATTTTGATTAAATTGGATTCTTAAAAAAAGTCAATCAAAAAAATCTTTTTGGCTACAGATGCCCAATATTATTCCTGTTCTGATTACCTAATTCATGATAGCTATTGGATAACGAAAAGGGATAATAATTCTACTTCAATGATTGATTTGCATTCAATAATATTGTGATGTGATTTTGATATTATAAATCATTCCAGTGATGGTGTTGTTTATGATGTGAGTGTTTGGCTTTGAAACCGTGTTGATGACTGTGGTGAGTGATATTTGGTGTGATATGTGTTTGGGAGTATTTTCTCTTAAGTGTTTTGGCTATGGGTGGGAATACTGAGACGGGTCTGTAAGATGGACTTAAATTTGTGTCTTTGTTGGGTTTTGGTATGACTTTCACCAACTTCCATGTGTGTGGTATGTTGTTTGTGCTGAGTGCAATGTTGTAGATGTTAGTTAGGTATATGATGGCTAGCGTACCTAGGTGTTTTATGCTGATATTGTCCAGGCCAATTCCTCTCGGCTCACACTTGTAATATTTCAGTCCCTCAATTAACGCCCGCCTATCTATACCGTCAAAAGCCTTGCAAAAATCAATACTCACCACTACCAGCTTCTCTCTCGCCCTATAACTCTCCTCCACACAATGTCTAGGCAGAAAAAGTTACTCCTCTTTCCTCCACCTCTCTGTAAAACCTGCCAGTAGGCTTCCCACTCTCACTGTCTTCTCCCTCTATCACTGCATACTTCTGTCCAGCTGTTTGTAGCTTCACAATAATAGGGGCTGATTTCTCAAACACATTCCCCTCTCTATCCTTTGACTGTCCCCCCTCCCCAACCTTATCACTGTCTCCACAATAATATTTTCCTGCCTGCCCCAGATGTGCACCAATCATCTCCTTCAATAAGTTTCCATAGTCTTCACTCCATGCACAATTATATTACATTCTGTTTTCCTATTTTCTTCTTCCTCCTGAACACTGTAATGTACTTCTTTTCTGATATCCTCTAGTTTTACAATTTCAACACACCCTCTCGGCCTCTCCCCTCCTATCTCTCTGTGCCAAACAGGCGCCATTTATCGCATCCTGCATTTTACTCGTAATTTCATCCTTCAGCTCTCCCTCGTACCACCAATAAGTTAATCAATTTTTCCCCATTATTTACCTTCTCAATTCCTATTTTCTCTCTCCAACTTGGCTAACTTCTCTCCAGCTCCACTCACCAACCCCCTTACACTCTCCACACACCTACATAGAGGAATTCTTACCACTGAAGTAATTAAAATCTTTCTTCTTTAGACCCCCACACTCACTAGGATACCACATCTCACAAACCTCACACATTATTCCACCCTGACCATCTCCTACCTCTCCCTGAAGCTCTGTTACCGGTCTGCAAAAGATGCATGAAGTTGTGAAGTTTATCTGGCGACTATTCTGGCCTTGAAATTAATCCCCTGAATTATTCGGTGACAATTTCTCAATTAATTCCTATGTTTACATATAATTATTGGAGAGTATTTTGAGATTTTTGGTCTTTGGAGAGAAATTTGAAAATCTTTGCAGACAAATTGCCCCAAAAATTAAATATCTGGAGACTTATTGTGCATGATTTGCAGACTGGGTCTCTGACAACCTCCACACTCATCTCAATTTCGGATGGCCACCCCATCCACCTCCAGAGCCTCTGTGGTTCCCCCCAAGATGCAGTGGCCGCTTCCCAACATCAGGAGTTTTCCCCCGTGATCGGAGCCCTCCAGCCAAGTAAAATAGTGAGGCTCATAAACTCTCCATTTGTCTCTCCAGCTCCCTCCAAAAATCACCAAATTTCTCTCCAATATGATCAAATTATCATAAATTCTCTCCAAATTAACATAGTAGCATAGGATGATATCATGATAGGAGAAAAATAGATATTTCTCAAATTTTCACCATTTACAATTGAAGGGCTCAAAATAACTGTCACAATTCATCATATATGATAAGTGATCATATATGATCACTTGGGTCGAATAGTGAACACTTTATTGTTTTGATAATTTTTAATTTTATTTAATAATAGCATAATATGTTGAATTATATACCTGGTTAAATGCAAAAACTATGATGAAAGTATCATAGCATATTTCTCATAATGAACACTGCTTAAAAGATCAAGAAAATTTGTATATATAATCAAATAATTAAACAGTTTAGGGTTGAGTCATGAATGATATCAACTTTTAAAATTACTCTCGTCATATAATTGATATAAAATCTCTAACATCGATTTCACCATTATCATTCATTGGCATGAAGCGAGTAAAAGGATGTATCCTTGGGAGGAGCACAAGCTACATTTGCGTCATGTGACTGGGGGATGTAAGGGAGGATAGCTCTCTCGTTACGTTGTGAAGAGAGAAAAAGGGGTCAGTTGTGCAAAGTGTGGCAGGGTGCTGCAAAGAAAAACAACGGAGGTACACTGAGGGGTAAGAGCCACAAAACATGCACTGGCATGAAAATTTATCAGAGTAGCGAGAGATGGAGAATAACAGTTGTTCGTGGGGTTAACAAGCAGGAAGAGAGAGAAGAAACTAGTTAGCATCTATGTATCACCCAGAGGGAAGGAAAGGAGGATAGATAAGAGTGCTGTGAAGGGCTCAACATGAACCAGCCACTTTGCGAAACGCATGTATACGAGGACGCCATTGGCTGGTGTAGTGAATGGCAGAGGAGGACCTGATGATTCTTAACATCAGAAGAGTGGCAAGACACCCATATTTTGAGAAGTTGAAAACAAGGAGGACATGGCATTACTCTGGATATGACAGTGGTCATGTCATTATGACAGTGGAAAGGAGTATGAATGGAAGGTAATCAATCACCTGATCATCATAGTAAGATGGAACATGAAGAAAAAAGTGACACTGAAAAAGCTGATGAAGAGGGTTAAGATAGTGAAGACAGATTGAGGGAAATACAGAGAAGAGATGAGAAGAGAAATTGAAGCTATATAACAAGTGGTGAAGGTGAAGTACAGGAAAAAAATAGCGAAAAACATTAGGATGAATGACAGTGGAGATAAAGAGAGAAAGGAAATAGCTTTGGAGAAAGATATCATAGAACAGAGAGAAATAGACGAAGAAGTGCATGAGGGTGATTGGAGAAGATAGAGATGACGAGTTAAGAAATCCTGTGCATTCAAACTTTTCCGGTTCAATCTGCAATGTATATTTATGTCTGAATGACTATGAATTGCTTCTATAACTACTACGATTCTCACTAAAAATATTTTGAATACACTGTACACAACACTTTATATCATTTTTCTGTTCTTTGAAATTAGATTGACTAATTTAAAATGTCTAAACTGTCTACTAATGCTGTAAGATGACACATGTACTGGATTATTTTAATAAATTATTCTTTTTTTATAAATTTGATTTTTTTTATTATTGTTTCAATTTAAATGGAGAATTATTTTACAGTATAGAGTCATACTTTACATCAGAACTTTTTTCACTAAATAAAAGGAAATGTAGCTACCTAATTTACAATATTTTTTTCATTATAATAAAAAATTTGTGAACCCTATCCAGCCCAAGTGATCATATCTGATCACTTGTCATATTAGGAGAACCAGGCGGTATGCCATATATATTTGATCACTTCAATTTATCCAATTTCCATGAAAAATATGGAAAAATGCAAAGGAATAAAAGTGTCTTAGAAACAAATTTTGTATGAAAATTAGTAATAGAAAATTCAAATTTAACTTCATTTCTTCATTGGCCCGGTAAAGGGTTAATGTACAGTTTATTTAAACTGTAGGAATAACGTAAATCACTAGAAGTAGGTAGTTTGAATTATTGTACGGTTCCACATTTTCGATCATAGAAATATAAACCTATATCTATACTATACCTACCTATTTTAACTCGTTATTTTGATTGGTATCCATGATACCTGGATGTATCATGGATAGTATTGGATACCAATCAAAATAACCATTTAATATGTTATATTAGGTAGGCTTATATAGTTTTTTCTTCCACTGTCAAAAAGTGTATAACCGTACCTATTTTCACTTAAATATTGTGACTTACAATGAAGAAATAGTATTCCTACTTAGTTAGTTATTTTATTTCATTAACTAACTAAGTAGGTAACAAATATCTTCCTTTGAAACTGAAAACAGGTAAAAATAATTACATTAAAACTATTCTGACCTATATTTTTAACTTGTAAGGTACTACCAGTACAACAAATTAAGAAAAAATTAGTTTAGGGTAAGTTCCAAATTATCAGTCGGATTCACATCTTCGGTCATATAAGAAAAAACTGTATAGACCTACTAATAATTATAGTCTTCTTATAATTGGTATCCAATACAGTCCATGATACCTGCAGAGTGCAAGTATCATGGATAGCAATTTAAATAGACATTAAATAATCATTATTAGGTAAGTAGGAAATCATAAAATTTTAAAAATTAAAATATTTAAATCAAAGTTCATGAACCATGTTGTACATAAGTTAGTAAACAAAATGGCTGTCAGGATTAAAAACAGACTCGGAGATGTACCGAACTTGTTATACATAGAAAAAGTTGTAGCTATTCAATGAATATATAAGTAGAGTATTAAGAATAATGGTTAATCAAGTTATACAGAATGCCTAATTAAAACAAAATACCTTAACAGACTCGGAGATGTACCGAACTTGTTATACATAGAAAAAGTTGTAGCTATTCAATGAATATATAAGTAGAGTATTAAGAATAATGGTTAATCAAGTTATACAGAATGCCTAATTAAAACAAAATATAAGTACAGCCAAATGTTTGAATTTAAGATTCTCGGTTCTAGACATGTACTGGACAACTGTCTGGACTCGTACATGTTTTAAAGTATTTACAATTAGCCTAATATTTAAGAAATAATACGATCGAATTATTTATATTTGAATTTGATAAATTATAAAGCACTAGTTTAAACATTACTGTTCATTTAATTAGGTAT
>CANNZV010001173.1:0-175842 GCA_947561585.1 Caprella mutica | reverse complement strand
GTAAAAGGATAGATAAGTCACGTTACCCACTAATTAATTAAACTATTAAAAGTACACTCAGTTGATAAATCAGTATAGCACAGTATAGAAGTATAGACCAGATTGCGATAGGGTGCATACCTTCGGCGCCGCTTTTAAATAACCTTAACCTTCTTAAAATCTAATAAACTGGACCCACAAATTTCGGGTGTAGGTCATAAGCCCCCCTAGTTCACGAGCCCCCCGGTCACGAGCCCCCCTGTTTTTAAATCCTTATTTACCTATATTATTTAATCCTTATTGACACTTTTGTAGTTCATTACTGATTAGACATAAAATATATGTATATCGGGGGGCGTGCCGCCCCCCGAACCCCCCTGCCAGTCATTAAACAATCATGAAGTGTGCAGTACAACAATCTAGCGGATACAACAAACTACATTAGCAACTCTCAGTTATTTCTATCTAAGTAGTTCTTCAATTGTTTAACTAGGTAAATAAAGATTAAAAAAACATGGAGGGGGGCTTACGACCTAGGGGGGCTCATGACCTAGGGGGGCTCATGACCTAGGGGGGGGGGCTCATGACCTAGGGGGGGCTCATGACCTAGGGGGGGGGGCTCATGACCTAGGGGGGGGGCTCATGACCTAGGGGGGGCTCTTGACCGTACCCCCAAATTTCATGCAATTTGGTCAATACTTTTCCAGTTAAACGAATAACAAGATTATAAATAAATGCCATCTAAACTATAACCTTCCACATTCTGAATAGGTAATCAGACTACTATTAAAAGTATTAAAATGATAGATATCGCTACGATTTTGATTTTAGTAAGGATTTAAAGTCTGATTCGGAATCAAAGACCACATCTGCGACGTCAAAATTGAATTATATATTGAGTGAAGTCGTTGACAAGCACATGGATGCAGGAAAGCTACTGCGAGAATACAGTCACTTAACAAGGAATTAAGATGCCGCAGATGCGTCTCGGCAAAGCATGTTAAGGGTAATTCTTTTCTGAATTAACATTAATATAGGAAAAAATACTTTTAAATGACTTTAGAAATGAAATATTAATAGGGCAGGATCACCGCGAGTAGGTTAATGCCTTACATATATATTGATAAATGCAAAGAACTATTACGAACCAGAATTATTATATATAAAATGACTAACAAATTTAATTTAAAAAGTTTTGATAAAAACTAAGAAAATCAAGGTGATAGGAAGCAGGTTAACCTACAGTCTATTACAACAATTGAAGCACTTTATCGTTCATTCGAGTTCAATATTTCTCAAGTTACTAAAATGAAAGCCCAATATTTTTTAATTCATTAAACAAGCAATTCTACTTCTGGAAAATACTATTAATTAACGTCACTGCATTTGCCTAGCGTTTAAAAATAAAAATGTGCGAGAATACACTAATAATTTAACAGTCTCCCATTGGTTGACAGGACAGGCAATTTTGCGCCATTTTTAGGGGCGTGTCTGTTAGAACGACGCTGATTGGTCGGTGTACCTATTCTAGTATTTATTTGAGTGGCATTAGCAATTTGGTATTTGAACAAAATAGACTTTTTCATTTATATTAATATGAAGTAGTAAGACCTTTAAGGATCGTATTCATCAGTAATACAACTTCCTATCCCAATTTTTTATGTGTGTTGAGATTTTTGAAAAAAAGGCGAACTATGTAATTTTTAGGTAATTTTTCGAATTTTCAAAGTACCGGCGCTCACCCTAAATATTTTTTTATATATTTGACACACATCGTTTTCAGATGCATTTGAAACTATTCCGCACTATTAAGACTTAAGAAAAAAAATGAAAATAACTCTACCCTACTGGCCATGCATCTGAGTTCATTTCAGGTATTAATACATAATTAAATATGCCGATTCCATTAAAACACATTTAACAAATGCTTGATTTTTCCCGCACCAATATTGTAATTATTAAACATCAGTCAAAATCTAGCTAGGTATCTGTTACAATTTCGGTATCGTACCATCTCTATACAGAGTTAACATCTCACGCGTTTTTATTTTTTTCGAGAGATCGTTTCTTCCTTTTTGAGCAGTTAAACCAACCAAATGATGAAGGAAATCTTCAGATTGAGGGTTTCCTATCATGGTTGTTTGCAGTGACGGATTGAAGTTGCCGCGCCTTTCACACTAGGCAATTTGTGATAGTCACCAGTGACGGTATGTGAGCGACTCTTATGAAAGGGGCCATAGTATCGATGAGAACTCTCATTGTACGTAGGTGTGAACTGCCTGGTAGCCGTGGAAGTAATGAGGTAACTTTGTAGAAAGTAGCATTGGAATTAAAACTTTAAATGAGATAAATTAAAGAAAACCTAACAACAAAGCATATCAGTCCTAGTGAGAATTGGAGAAAAATAGGTTGACCAATGATGGCGTCATGTAGAACTGTTCTCTGATTGGATGTCACGGAGATGAAATATTTCTAATAATGCTACAAGAGCTGTAATCATGGCTAACTGAAGCATTTCATGTCATTACACTCTCAGCCTTCGTTGAGTAAACACACTCAGTGAGGTCTGCGCTTTATAATTAATATCTAGCAGTTACTTACTCGAGATTTGATCAGACTCTATTCTAACTGGATGTAATATAATTCCTAGTTAAACCTGCTGCGAACATATCAAAGTTTAAACAATAGTGCATATTGGTGGTCCTTTGAAATATATTCGACGAAATCACCAATGATATTGATTAATTTAATTGAATCTTGTGAAAGATAATAAGACATAGGTTTAAAAGTACTCTTTGTGATAAAAGATTTATACTATGTTAAAATACTAGTAATAAAGAATGTTTTTTTATCACCTACAGTTTCACTAATACGCGTACAAGCTCTTGCATTTCATCTTCAATTTGGTTACGACCAATTAAAGTAGCTAAATTTTCTTATTAGTTGGAATTGGTAGTAGCATGCATTATGAAGGTGCATGCCCAGTTCCCAAAACTTAACAAACTGGATAATGATCAATCGTTCCACCAAGCTTCAAGCAATTGGTTCAATACTTGTCAAGTTATAAATAGTAATAACCTTTGATCGGATTACTCCTAAAATTCTACCAGGTCTGTTGACAATTAACCAGTGGTTTCACCAAATTTCATGCAATTTGGTAAACGGTTTTTCAGTTGAGCAAAAACAAGATGATAAATAAATAAATGCCGTCGTAAATATATAACAAATAAAACCAGAAGAGAATATAAGTAGAAATGGGGAGGAATAAAGAAACTTTTTTTCCTATAAGACCTCTATTTTACTTATTTACTATCTGATCTATTTTATTTTACCTAATTAGTTGCAATGGAGTGTTAATTTAATATTACCTAATCATTGTTCACGATACTTTTCCTCTCTGAACCAAGGCACTGATTCATTTCATGGAAGACAGGATGTGGCAAACACATCATGCAGGTTCAACACATTGATAATAAAACAGGTGAAAAAATTAGTTATTTTTAACTATAGTATAATAAAACGATGACTAGAATGAAAAATTGCAGTAGTACACAAACCGTAAATTAACTTGGGAATTTGATATATGGCTGAGAGCTAAATTTATAATACTGTCAAATGAAAATATTTCAAACAATAAAAGATTGAAACTACATGGTTATTATATTTCTAGATGCTAACAGTCTTTAAATACTGTTAAATATAGAGGAATTGCATTACTAGCGGATCAAGTGAGCTGCCAACAATTTTACAAGAAACTCTTCCTTACGTAAAGAACCAGTCATAAAAACACTCAACCCACATGGTTAAATTTACAGACTGTAAACTCAATACCCAATAGGTCTAAAAGTATTTTGGTGACATTTTTTGTACGGTACTCATTATCGGGAGATTTTCTACCCTGACCCGTAATTATTTGCAGGGTCTCTTTCTCTCCAAAACTTTTGTAATATTTGATAACTGCTCTTAATTTTTCTAGAGCGTCCACTACCGCAAAATCGTGGAGGTTACACACCCAGATTTCTTGTTCCCGGACAGGGTAAAATGCAGAGGTTGTCTTAGCATCTCCTTCAAATCTTTAGTAGTAAGAATCTTTCCTTTTTTTAATGGTATTGGCAACACCATCTTTTCCCCATCAGCCTGTGAAACCACACCAATGTTAGTTTGTTTTACCTGAATGCATTATAGTCACTCGCGTCCTTTCATGTCCTATTAGACGAGATCAGGGATGATTTTCGGTACAGGCTTTCTCCAATTGTCTATTTTCCTTTATTCCATGAACATTGTGCCAAGAACAATATTTACTTTCTGCGGACGAGAGCTTGCCAAAGACACCAAATTTATGTCATGGCACTCACTATCGGGAGAGTTTCTCCCTTGACCCTTTATTAGGCCTAATTTTCTCCAGAGCGTTCACCATCGAATTCATACTCCATTTCCATTAGAACTAAAAGTTTCACCGTGCTTTCTTTGGGTTTGGCAATCCTTATCTGAAGAGTGCTTTCCTTGGCCTGTTATTATTTTCAAGGGTTCACGTTGTCTCAAATGTTAGTAGTAGTTCGAGAGCGCACACTACTGAAAATCCGTGTAGGTTACACTGCCACATCTTCTGACCATGTTCAGAGTGAAATCTTCATGGGAGGAGTAGCGATGATATCCTTGATGTCGCTAGTTACCAATTCCCTGCTTTAAAAGGTTTTGGGAAGTATAATTTTGAACCATCATCCTGGAATAAAAGACCGAATAAGTAAATTTCACACTAATGTAATAGAGTTGCTTTATTACCATAAGTAAAGAGCAAAAGTTAAATACGGCCCAGGAATCTCTGGCACGCTTGCTCATATGCAGAGATGGGCGAAAAGTACATCGAAAATATTAAAGTACTACTAAGTACAAGTACTCGTATAAGAAAGTACTTTTAAAGTACAAGTATTTTAAAGTACCAAGTACATCTACTATGTAATTTAAATACTAATAAATCATATAGACCTATAACGACGTCTTCGTTCTTCATGTAAACAAGGTAAAATAGTTTTATTGAATTATTATACAATAATTGTAATTTCTGATCACACTTTTCTCTGATAGTACATCATCACAGTGACTCTTTTCTCTGATAGTACATCATCACAGTGACTCTTTTCTCTGATAGTACATCATCACAGTGACTCTTTTCTCTGATAGTACATCATCACACTGACTCTTCTCTGATAGATAGTACATCATTCTTTCTATACTAGATTCATAATAGTGCTGTGATTAGATTGATAAACCTGATAATGGTTATATTAGAAAGCCCCTCAAATTGCTTTTGGATGCTAAGATCATGTTTTGGCGTAATAGAAGTCTGAATAAGTCGTATTATCTTTAATCATGTCATATGGATGCAATTTGTGGTGTACATCGTCTGGCAAAGTTCAATCACATGATTATAAAGTAAATAAAATGGGTAAATTTTGAAGGTTTTTAGTTACATTGAACTAAGAGAAAGTTGTATTTAAGATTACTAGAATACATTTTGTAAAATTAATTTATAACTTTTCAATATTGAACACTGAACATGTTTCGGCAAATTTACATTGAGTTAAGCGGACCGTCCCCAGATTTTGAAAAAAATCTATTAATAAAGTTATGGTTCTGAAACTTTGTACTTATTTATGAAATTGAATTCCAAGACATTTTTGTTCGTGACATTTTTTCGATTAGACCCATAGAAAACGAGTTATTCGAATTTCGAACAATTTCCAAAAAGACTATGGCTTTTTTTTTTGGTTGATGCTATTAATGTATTATAAAATTAATTATAATTAATTTTATTGATAATTAAATTATCAATGTATTATAATTCTTAGTAAAAAAAATGCGAAGCTTCGATAAAGTCATCTTTCGACACTTAGAGGTTTTATTGATCAATATTTTTTATCTATTTTATTTCTTTATGAAGAATTATTGCTAACTATTTGTGAACTTTTATGCAAGTATTACAAATTTCCTAATTTTGTAATGTAGATGTTGCATTCATTCATTGAATCTAATCCCTTCTTTCTATTCATTTATGTTATCTTTTTTTTTCTAATGGTAAATTTATGACTTAAATGTTAAAATAAGGGGATCATCCCACTCACAAAATTGTTTCTTTATTGTGCATCCTAGAATTTTTTTATAAAATTAAAAATTATCAGCACATAGCTACTAAAATATCAAAGTGTACGATGTAAATATTTGTTCATTCTTGATGTTAACTAGAGATGGGACGAAGTATCGGAATTGTTATCGGTAATTTTTCTGATGTCAGTAAAAAGTATCGATACCAAGAGTATTTTAAATTTCTTCAATATAATTTATAGGTTTATAGTACCTATTAAATTGAAACCTAAAATGAGACAAACCAAAGAAAGTCCTTAACAACAAAGCATATCAGTCCTAGTGAGAATTGGAGAAAAATAGGTAGACTAGTGATGACGTCATGAAGAAGTGTTCTCTGATTGGATGTCACGGGATGAAATATTTCTAATAATTCTACAAGAGCTGTAATCATGGCTAACTGATGCATTTCAAGTCATTACACTCTCAGCCTTCGTAGAGTAAACACACTCAGTGAGGTGTGCGCTTTATAATTAGTATCTAGCAGTTATTTACTCGAGGTTTGAACAGACTTATTCAAACTGGATGTAATATAATTCCTAGTTAAACCTGCTGCGAACATATCAAAGTTTAAACAATAGTGCATATCGGTGTTCTCTGGAAATATGTTAGACGAAATCGCCAATAATTTTTATAATTGAATAATAATCCTGTATAAGATAATAAGACATAGGTTTACAAGTACTCTTTTTGATACAAGATTTATACTATGTTAAAATACTAGTAATTGAGACTTTTTTATCACCTACATTTAATCTTATTTAGTAGACCAATTGCCCTCTAATACTTTATGATTACCTTATCCATAGAGAAAGCAGGACAATTTAGCAATTTGAAGTAGTTAAATTTTCTTTTTAGTTGGAATTGGTAGTAGCATGCATTATGAAGAAAAACTAAACTCTAATACTTGCACTCGGTAGAGCGCATACTTTCTCCATTGCTAACCTATTACCTTGACCTAAACCCGTTTGCTACTTAAATGTAATAAACTGGATAATGATCAATCGTTACACTAAATTTCTGGCAATTTGGTTAGATACTTTTGGAGTTATGCGAATAACTAGATTATAAATAAATAAATGCCGGGTGAAATACAACCTTTTGCTTTCTGCGAAGGTAATTCTCAATGATTCAATAGTAGGAATGCTGATAATTAACTAAACTTTCTTCCTATAAGACCTCTATTTTACTTATTTACTATCTGATCTATTTTATTTTACCTAATTAGTAGCAATGGAGTGATAATTTAATATTTACTAATCACTTCTTAAAGAGACTTTTCCCCTCTGAACCAAGGCACTGATCCATTGCATGAAAGACGAGATGTGGTTAACACATCATTCAGGTTAAACACATTGATAATAATACAGGTGAAAAATTAGTCTTTTTGAACTATATAGTGTTATGAAACAATGACTAGAATAAATAAATGGCATTAGTGCACCAACCGTCAATCAACTTGGGAATTTGATATATGGCTGAGAGCTAAATTAATAATACTGTCAAATGAAAATATTTTCATCACACTATTAGATTGAAACTACATGGTTAAAAAGTGTTCCATTTGATCCATATCTTTATTAATCTGTTATTTCCTTAAACAGTGATATACAGACACTGAAATATAACAATATCAAGGTACTGCAATTCTAGCGGATCAAGTGAAATGACAACTATTTTACAAGAAACGCTTCCGTAAAGAACCAGTCTTAAAAACTTTTAACCCGCTTGGGTTAAATTTACAGAATGTAAACTCAATACCCATTAAAATTGGAAGTTTTTTGGTGAAATTTTCCTATGGTACTCATTATCGGGAGAGTTTCTACCCTGACCCGTAATTATTTGCAGGGTCTCTTTCTCTCCGAAACTTTTGTAATATTTGATAACTGCTCTTAATTTTTCTAGAGCGTGCACTACCGCAAAATCGTGGAGGTTACACACGTAGATTTTTTGTTCCCGGACAGGGTAAAATGCAGAGGTTGTCTTAGCATCTCCTTCAAATGTTTAGTAGTAAGATCCTTGCCTTTTTTAATGGTATTGGCAACACCATCTTTTCCCCATCAGCCTGTGAAACCACACCAATGTTAGTTTGTTCTACCTGAATGCATTATAGTCACTCGCGTCCTTCGGAATGAGATCTTTCTGCAATTGTCTTTTATTTTCTTTCATCGAAGAACATTGTGCCAGGAACAACTTTCTTGGGGCCTGAGCTAGCTGATAGGACGAAATCCTTTCTATTCTGTACAGGTACATAAAGTTCAGCCCTCCAAAGTGTGAGATTATTATAGTTTCGAGAGAAAAAAAAATGATCTAACTTTATTATATTGGGGGAAATTACAACTAAAAATTCATAATTTCGAAGAGGTAATTCAAATTAAAGGTTGAAAGTTTTAAGATTGCTTTACTGTAGTAAACTATTAATACTGCGGAATTACTCTCAGACTTAATATATTTATTAACCTGAAATGTAAAACAATATCAAGGAACTGCAATACTAGCGGATGAAGTAAAACCAAACTGCTGAACTAGAAACACTTCCGTAAAGAACCAGTAATCTTTAAGCTCACCTGGGTATGACTTTTAATTTAATGCCCATCATATCTTACAGTTTTTTATTAACAAGTTATTATTTTTATTATGTGTGCTTTATTCCTTAACTTTCATGGTACTTTATTACAGCACTAGATTTTTCCAGGAAGTACACCAATGAATTCATAGTCAATTCCCATTAGAACTAAAAGTTTTTCTGTCCATTTTTTGGTGAGGCAATCATTATCGGAAGAGTGCTTTACTTGGCCTGTGATTATTTTCAAAGGTCAACGTTGTCCCAACGGTTTGTAGTAGTCGATGTACGCTTTAATTTTTTCAAGAGCGCACACAACTGAAAATCCGTGGAGGTCACACTGCCACATTTTCTGACTATGTTCAGGGTGGAATCTGAACATGGGAGAACTGGCGATGAAATCCTTGATGTCGCTAGTTACTAATTCATGACCTGCTTTAAAAGGCTTCGGGAAGTATAATTTTGAACCATCAGTCTGGAAAACGAGACTAAAGCAAGTTAATTTTACCCTAATGTAATATAGAGTTACTAAAGGACTAATTCAGATATTTCGTTGACATAAGAACAAAAGTTAAATACGGGCCCAGGAATCTCTTGCACACTTTCTCATATGTATGATTATAATTAGCTGCTAGGAGTGATTGAAGATTGTTTAGCATGATATTTAATGTCAAATTTGTAGATTTCTGAAGCACCCTGTATATTTGGCTGCAACTTGTAAAAAGTTATCAAAGGATTATTTTGGTTCCCACTATTACAAGATGAAGACTTTTTTAACATAATAATTTAATTTAATAACAAAATAACAATTCAGGAACCCCAAGAAGTTTTACCTGCATCCCTCCAGTTCTTAACTTTCCGCTCATCCATCCAGAGTTTTCTTGGTGTAACACTAGGCGATGTAGAAGAGAAGGTAGAACGATCAGCTTTGTAATTCGGTTGTCTGTAATATTCAGGCCTGAAATACAAATAGGTGTTGGATTGTTGCTTTTGTTATTCGTATAATGAGAGACAAAACGATGATCTATCTCAATTTTGTAGGGAAATTTTGATCTAAACATAATTTCGAAAAGCAATTCAAACTTTTGCTTTGGTTTTTTTTTTTAGTTTTGCTTTCCTCAAGCAAAGTCAGGAATTTTGGGCTTTTTTTTTGCTGAAGTTAGTAGAGTTTAATATTCATAGTGACTATATATCTTATGTATATACAAAATTGAAGTTAGGAATACTAGTTTTATTGAGACTGAATACAAAGTTTTTCTGTCTTTTTTTTTCAGTTTGGCAATCCTTATCGGAAGAGTGCTTTCCTTGGCCTGTTGTTATTTTCAAAGGTCCCACGTTGTCCCAACTGTTGGAAGTAGTTCAATTTAATTTTTTTTCAAGATCGCACACAACTGAAAATCCGTGTAGGTCACAATGCCACATAATCTGAACATGGGAGGACTGGCGATGATATCCTTAATGTCGCTAGTTACTAATTCATGACCAGCTTTAAAAGGCTTCGGAAAGTATAATTTTGAACCGTCAGTCTGTAAAACAAGACCAAAGTAAGCTAATTTTACCATAATGTAATATCGAGTCTTTAAAGGACTAATTAGGATATTTCATTGCCATAAGAACACAAGTTAAATACGGGTCCACGCTTTTTAATATGTATGATTATGATTGGCAGCGCTGCGGAGCACAGGTCTATAGCACGGCTGAGGACTTAGTCTCTGACTCTATGAATATGTGATCAAAGCTATAAGTACAGTGCTCTCTGGTAATCGATGTCACAAAATTGTCAATGAAATTTTTCGTATTGCGCTCATCGGGAGAGTTTCTACCCTGACCCGTAATTATTTTCAGGGTCACTTTCTCCTAAACTTTTGAAATATTTGAGAATTGCTCTCAAGCATCTCCTTCAAATCTTTTGATGCTATTTTTGAATGGTATTGGTAACAATAATGGGTTGTCCCTGCCAGTCGACACTTTCCATACCTCATCCAACCATTGTTGTAGGAGCACATGTGCAGTTTCATGTTGAAAAGGAATATTATTAATATTAACTTGTTCAATACGTAAACTTTGAAATAAGCTGCCACAGTTAGAATATTTGTAATTCTATTGGATAAAATTTCCATTGACTTTAGCTAACTCAAATATTTTCTAAATGTCTCTATATATCGTCAGTTATTTTTTATCGGTATGAATTAAACAACAAATGGCCATCTAAAAATAAAATCTTTGAGTTTTTATTGTCACCTAAATGAGCATTGTCACAGGGGTGGAATATAACTAGGACAGAGATTTGTACCCTCTTGTCATCCACGTTCTGTCGTAACTCACGTGTACGTCAAGCGGCGCACCGAGAACAACGTTATCAAGTGTTTTTGAAACTGCTTGAACCAACGAAGTAGACATATTTCAGTATAATACCTATTTGCAGCTTTACACAAAAAATGAGAACAATCAATGTATGAAGCTCTCGAATTTGAATGCAAAAGAGAGATTTGTCATCTACGTACAATATTCAGCAAATCCACTTCCATTTGTAAGAGGAATACACAATTTTCACTCCACTTACACGACATATCATCAAAAAAAACCTATTCGAAGAAGTATCCAAAATAGTTGTAACTTTTATCACACTGCGTACAACGAATGATAACTGTATCTCCTGTTGTTCGATTGTGAACGGACATCTACAAGAGATTACAAACCTCTCATTTACCGCTCAACATATTTTCAGAAACAACCTACTTAGCATCACACTTACGTACAACAGCTTCTGCAGGGGGTAAAAGACTTGATTAAGATAAATTAGTATCGTCCATTGTAAATCAGATCTTACACTATCCAGAGTTTTACATAACTACATGTATATATTGTATGTTTGGTTTCAAAGAAATTGCCTTCACACAAAGAGTCTTCATGATTTTTTTCTCTTTATTTTTTGTTGCAAGCTGACTTATTGCTCATGACACAAAGTTATATATTTTTTGATAAATCATTATTAATTGGAGTCTTCATTTGCTCTGGGTAATTCCAGAAAAAAAGGGGATGGGAAATATTATAAATACACATAGAACCAACTAAAAACGTGACTAAATTTTAGAGATATGGTAACCAAAAGTCTGAATTAAATAAAAGGGACTGGCAGAAGCAGTCACAGAGGAAAGTGGTTCTATGAACAAATCTTACTGCCACCAGTAAATAAAATGAAATTTGTTATGCTATATATGAAGAAATTAATAATTCATTTACTAGAGGTTCAGTTCGCATAAAGTTGAATGAAACACCATATTGATACATTTGTATGTTAATTAAATTAGTTCAAAAACAGCCTAAGCAGATCGCGCTGCAGACGTGAACAAACTTAGCAATTATAATATAACTATTATAATAAACTCACTGCGCGATCAGAACAGGTAAAGTTCATTCAAATTCAAAAATTTTCTATTTTTTCATCATTAATGTTTTTGATTCAATTTGTATACTTTTGGGCTATAATATAATTTGCCTGAGCTGGACGTCCTTGAACACTACCCTTCGTGCATTGGTAAGTACTAACTTGTCCACCAGTGGACTATCTCGATCAAAGGCAAGAGTAATAAAGCAGTGTCAGTATTAAACAGGCTGTCTGTTTAATATTTGGCCAATTGCACAAATTTAACAGTTTGGGGACCTTGTCCTCGGGGCACACCTAATGTTGAAGTTAACAAATTAAATCAATCGCACTTTAATTTAGTTTAGGTATATTAATGCACATTTCATGATTATTTAATGAGCTGGCAGGCGTCACGTCCCCCTTATATACATACATTTGATGTTTAATGAATTAATAACTTCATATTTTCAGCTGAAAACTAACTTAATAGAATCACAATAGTAATAGAACAAGACTCGTCTGTCTTGTTCAAATACCTATATAAATACGCCACCTTGATAAATAGGTACATCGACCAATCAGTGTCGCTCTAACAGACACACCTCTAAAAATGGCGCCAAATTGGCTATGCTGTCGACCAATGAGAGGCTGGTAAATTACAAGTGTATTCTGTGACATTTTAATTTTACACTCTAGGGCCCTCATTTTGCTGCAAACCGCATCGAATTTGGTAGCATTTTTGATTTTATGTTTTTTAAAGATTTTTTATAATCAAAACTCTACAAAACCTATTTTACTTCCGACTTACTAATTTTAGAATTTTTCAGGTTGAAGAAAAAGAATGTACACCATTTGTTTTGTTTGTCAACAAGGTATTAGGGTTAGTAAATCCAATTAATATTCGCGTAATGGGATAAAATTGAATGAACTTATAATAATAACGTTTATATACTATAGGAAATACTTAATATCTAAAATAAAGACCGAAAACGCATGGTTTGTTTATAAAATTCAAATTTGTAATCAAAACAAAGAGTGTACAATCTTCTTCTTGAGCATCAGATTAATGATTCGCTCAATTGTTGCTCACAGAGTACCTATTAAAAAACTTTTAAAAAAATAATAAAATATATACTGAACCAAATTGTTTGTAGAATAATGATCATAGACCTTAGTTCTATAATATGTTATAAACTCAATTTTTTCCCGGAGCCTGGAGTTTAATTGAATTTTTTTAGATTTGCTTGTTGTTGAATCAAAAATATTGGGCTTTCATTTTAATAACTTTAAAAATATTGAACCCGAATGAACAATAAACCACTTCAATTGTTGATATAGACTGTATGTTAACCTGCTTCCTACCACCTTGATTTTCTTAGTTTTAAACTAAATACTTTTTAAACAAAAAACGTTTGAGTAAATTAATATATATATATATGTATAATAATTCTGATTCGTATTATTTAGCATTTATCGAAATATATGTAAGGCATTTACCTACTTGCGGTGATCCTATCCTAGAAATATTTCATTCCTCAAGTATGCTTTGCCATGACGCATCTTAATTCCTTGTTAAGTGACTGCGTTCTCGTAGTAGCTTTCCTGCATCCATGTGCGGTCAACCACTTTACTTAATATATAATATTAAGAACCTCTCTGTCAGGTCATTAAGTAATCATGAAATGCGCAGTATAACAAACTAGCGGACACAACAAACTACATTAGCAACTCTCGGCTATTTCATTAGAAGTAGTTCTTCATTTGTTTAACTAGGTAAATATGTCCAAGGGGTAAATATGTTCATGACCGTACCCCATTTATAACACACTGTACTCAAAAAGAATTCATCCATATTGCATGAAATTTCTTTCTATAGTACAAATACATCTAAAAATCTATACAAGTTTGTTTTTATCCCGAAAATATGATTACAATCTGTGGGTGAAGATTTACACAATGAAGTTGAGACTGAACAGACACAGATTCTTGTTTTTCTATAATAAATATACATTAAAATATAAGACTTTGATTAATCTATTTTCCTCAAAATTAAAATTTTCATATCTGCTAAAAGGAAGTAAAACAGATTGTAGCTCTGACAGTTGTGTGTATATATATACTTATACCCGGTTGTGCATGCGTTTGTAAGATGTGACGTCACGTTATGCCTCTCTCTGATTGGCTGATACGCTTTCACTTAAATGATTATTTAGCCACTAGCATTCAGGTAGGAGTGAAATATATTCTTATAATCAATTCAATCATCTGTACCGAGGTGAGGGAACTGTTCAGTTTCAGAGACTCTAACCACCCTTTTGATAGCTGAACTGTTCAGTTTCGGAGACTCTATCCACCAGGGTTGCCGAAGGTATTTTCCTGATGTACCAGATTACACACTGAAAAAGTACCAGATTGGACACAAAAGTACCAAAAACCTTAAATTTCCATGAAAAAAAATCGTTTTTTCACTATGTTCGTAAAAATTGATAATATTCATGAAAAATGAGGTAATTAGGAAGAGGAAATAGTACTAATCTAGTACTTTTTAGAAATACAAGAGAGCGAAAGTACCAAATCTGGAACAATAGTACTAGGTTCGGTAAGCCTGCTAGATAGCGGATCACTGTTCAGTTTCGGAGACGCTATCCACCCCTTGGACGAATGTCTAGAAAAATGCTGTGAAGGAGAATTTTTAAAGGGGCAGTAGACTTTTTTTCCGAGATGCCTATTAAGTTCCTAGACTTAGAGGAATAAATATCATCTGGTGGCTATTCTTTTTTCTATTGGAAAATATCCTCTTCCTAAACAAAGTTAGAAATATGAACATTAGTTAATTACAGTTCCATATCCAGTGAAGACTGTTGATGAACTCTATTACCCTTTAGACTACCTATATTGGTTGGGTTCTCGGTAAACTATTTTTTTAATCTTCAGGAACACCTTGGTCCATTTTTTGACATAACTAATCTGGTCTGGAGAATGTCTGCCCTGACCTGTGATCACTACTAACTCCTTTATGTTTTCATCCTGACAGAATGGTATAAAAGCTTTGACCTTTTCTATTCCATTCTCTACAGAGAAACTATGCAAATCGCAGGATACTCTAGGTTTGGGATGATTAATATTAAAGGTGAATAGGTATGGACTGTGAGGAACATGTTTAATATCCTCTACCTCTATTGGTAGAGGATCACTGGAGAATTTAAAAAAATTAGTAGCTAAAATTGTTCTATCCTGAATCGACCAACCACTAAATATTATAGGAAAAAATCTGTATAGTGATACCAATGATGTGTAGCTATTTATTACATACATGTAGGTCATATTACATGAATAACTAATTACTGATGAATTTATTAAATCGGTAATTAATCAATTAAATTACATAGTCGAATTAGTAATTAATTAAATGATTAATTTATTATTAGTAATATTATTATCCATTTTAAAATAATTTATTTATACAGTACCTGTCATTGAATTTAAATTATATTCGAATGCAAGTATGTATTATGGATGAACATATTCTGATTAAACAAAAATTCTCTCGGAAGCCTAAATACAAATTCATTTTTTTAAATGATTAGTGTCAATATTATGGTAGCCCGTAGTCATGATACTGCCTCAAATGATTTGTTTGTCCTTTTAATGTGTATTTCTCATAGAGTTATGATAAACTACTCTAGAGAGAGGAAGTGTTGCAGCGATTGCAGGACGCTAAGTAAGACTGTGTAAAACCTTGTATTGTTTCATTTATATCTTTTCTCCATTAAATTTTGTTTCAGTTATATCATTTCTCCACTAAACTGAAGCTAGATTGCCAGTCACGTGACCCAAAATGAGGATTTTAGCGTCCTGCAAGACGCGATATTATTTGGGCCACTGACTCACCACTTGGTATTTCTTAATAAAAGTGTGACACACAGACAGACAGACACAGCTCTTATTATAGTACTAGTGTATTTGCCCGTTAAAAATAACGAGTCTCCAATCGAAATTCATCACCCGTTGTTAAGCTATTTTTAGTAAATTAAAATAAACTTATTTTTCTGCATAAACTGATACTATTTTCATAGATAAAGGCATTTAAAAAATGATTAAAAAAAGTGTAATTTAAATATCAAGTCAATATATTCCCGTGCGTATCATAGTTATATTCTTCATGTTTAATTCCCGTCGCTGAAAAGCGGACACCAAATGAATAAATAAACACTAAGGAAATTATTAGTATAGATAGACTAGCAAAAATGACTGATTTAGATAGAAATAGAAGCATATAAACGCAGTAAATGTGTGTAGTAACATGATTCTTAAAATAATATACTTTGTATTTAATTATCTTGGTCACATCACATACTCGATTTACACCAACTTTAAGAGGCGCTGTTGATAGAATGGATAGGTTGATATGATAATCAGCTGATCGGAATCACTTTGACTTGACCGCGTTGTGACCGGAAAATCTTAAATCGTCTTGATCGATACTTGAGTAATATGCTTTGTGGTTAATAACTATTTCAATTTTATTCGTTATGCATTCAATTTTCCGCCTACCATTGTATTAATAATAGAAGTATATATCGACAGATACAACTTTACGAGCGGCTGGTTGACGCAACGTGAAGAGAACACAGACGAATTATTGCAGCATCTACCGGTCATTAGAGAGCAGTGAAGATGGACAGACGCGACTCTGTATCATTCTCGTACTTAGTTTATAAATACTTGAAAAAGAAGAAGATTAATCAAAGACAATTTTTGAGACTTCCTATATTTGAACATCGATACATAAGTGGTGCATTTTATACCTTCTACAATGAGTTAAGAGAACACAAGGTAATTTTTTTAACTACTTTCGGATGAGAATAACTTCTTTAGATGAATTACACCTCAAAGTACATGGTGCTTTGCAAAAGGATAATACTAATATGAGAAGGTAAGAAAGGAAGTGCATATACACAGACATGACAGAAAATAATAGACAGCCATAGAAAATAATAGACAGCGGGTGCTTGAATTCCAAAGCAAGTAGATGGTTGCTTGATATCATCAATGAATTGCATAATTTTAATTGTTCTTTAATCACGTTCGTCCATCGTTTTCATTTCGGGAATCAAAGAAGAGTGGTACCGACTGACACTGTTGTCGTACGTTCTCGTACAATCTTCAGTGACTGTTTTAATTTTGTTATATCATTATTATAGTGTTCTAAGCTGGTCAGTGTATGAATAATTGAATTATAGGTTTATAACTAGCGCAATATTTTAATGTACTATTAGTACTCACATAATGATAAAGAATAATATAGATGTTAATACTTCAACTTACATTATTGCTAAAACATACTCCTAACATTCGTATTTTTTTCAGATATCTAGCAAGTGGATGCAGTTTCGCTGATATTTCTTATGATATCGCATTGGAAGAAGTACAGCGCGCAAGATCGTTAGAGAAGTTTATCGAAAGCTTTGGAGTATTTAAAAAAAAGAATGCATTCCATATCCTAAAGAGGGCACTTGGTTGAATACGGCTAAGGGGTTCGAATCTAAGGCTAACTTTCCATATTGTATAGGAGCAATAGACGGAAAACACATCAGAATAATTAAGCCATCTGCAAGTGCACGCTCTCTCCATTGGAATTATAAACATTTTTTTCTCAATTGTTCTCTTAGCTGTGTGTGATAGCAATTATATGTTCACTTTTGTGAGTGTAGTCGAGCATATGGCAAAGATTCTGATTCATCAATTTTTAAAGAAAGTTCATTCTATAAAAAAATGAATGATCAGTCATTAAATATTCCTGCAGAAGAATATATTGACGGAATTGATGAACAATTACCATATGTATTCGTAGCAGATGAAGCCTTTGCAATTTCTTCAAATATCATGCGACCATATTCGGGCAAATGCTTACCACACATTAAAGAATCTTCAATTACAGGCTCAGTAGAGCCAGAAGATTTATCGAATGCTCGTTTGGTATCTTAGCAAATAAATGGCGAGTTATGCATACGCCTATTAATGTAAATGTAGATTTTGCTATTGATATTACTAAAGCTACCTGTGTTTTACACAATTATGTAAGATCAAGAGATTGTTTTAATTCAGAAGAATTAGCTGTTCTCGACAGTGCAACAAACGATGATAATAGCTGTAATAACCCACTTGATGATAGACAATTTAGAATTGTGGTAAATATCTGAGTAGGACGAGGCAATAACGTTCGGGACCTATTTTCCCAGTACTGTAGTAGCGATGTTGGTAGCGTGTCCTGGCAAAATAGTAAAATATAAAGTCTTACCTATGGTACTTCTATCCTGCGGATCTTTGTCCTCGAAATTAGGTACGAGACTCTTGCTTACAGCCAGTCATGCCTGTTTATTTTTGTCTCTATCTTTATAGTCTTCACGTCTGCAATCCCACATTTCTGGGTGCTCCTCAATCGCAGAAAACAGATGTTCATTTATTAATTCCTGAAAATGAGAAATATGTTAAATATAACTTTCATTATGTACCTAAATGTTTAATTTAACACTGTCTATTTTATTCTTTATCCTTTATTTAATTATTTTATTTATATAGATAAATGTATATGGTAAGTTTCAGTTAATGTATTTCATATTTGACGTTTTATTTAAAATCTCATAAACGAAATTAAGGGCAGCTACTAACAATATTTGCAGTAGAATTTTCTTAAATGTAGCTATTATGTATAGGTTATGTATACCATCTTTATTATAATATAAAATCAATATCATTAACTGCTTACCATGTCACACTGAACTACCTAAGCAAACTGTAACTATCAAGGCAAACTGCAACTACCTAGTTACAGTGCAACTATCTAGGAACACTGTTACTACCTAGGCACACAGAAACTATTTAGGAACATTATATCCAACTAAATAGTGTTTTGATCTCTACTAATCACTTACAATAAATTCCATAATTATTGAAAGATGCGACAACAAACCGTCCGTGTGCGCACCCTCTCGTAGATTTAATAGATGACTGGTAATGCGGCAGTCACCAGCCGTCAACGGAACGCATTACCCTGCGTTTAGAATTGTCAGTCTCTCTGCCGGACGGCACAGGACGCTCGTGTGCCCACTTACCCGAGAGTTAATGCGTTTTAGGGTCTTGCGCCAATCGCCGGACGGCGAAGAACGCTCGTGTGCGGGGACCCTAAGGAAATTATTAGTATAGATTGACTGATAATGCGGCAGTCACCATGCGTCAAGGGAACGCATTACCCTGCGTCAAGAATTGTCCGTCACTTGCCGTGCGTTCAAGAGACGCTCGTGTGCCCACTTACCCGAGAGTTAATGCTATTTTAGGGTCATCAGTCACTCGCCGGTCGGCAAAGAACGCTCGTGGCGGGGGCCCTTAGGATCGCTGCATGCAAAACGAACCTTTACGTAGCGAGTGCATGGAATGTCATAAAGAATATAAATTATTCGGATATTAATATATTTTAAAAGTAACCATAAGAAAACAGAATACTAAATATATACACTTTAAAGAGAGAATGCTTAAATAATGTAAACCAGTGAATATGTTAATTTTCAATTTAATAAATCTCTCCTGATATTTTTCCACATATTAAGATATATATATAGAGCATTCTTTATTTTGTTGATTAACTAAAACCATGTCTAGTTCCATTAAATGATAGAAACTACTCTTTGAAAAAAATATAGTGCAATAAAAAAAATTTAATTTTTAAATTAATAAAAAATATCATGGTGTTCTTATTTCATATTAATTTACTAACTAATCGATATATGATCCATCCCATAAAACATGTTTCAAGTCTGTACCTGTCATAGTTTGGAAGCTAGACCTGCTTTAAAGTGCAGTCCATACTATCAAGGGTGGGGGGCATAAGTACGAATAGGGTAGACGGGAAGAAAAGGTAGATAGGGTAATAGCTCAGGACAGAAGGGTAGAGGTAGAGGGTTTAAGGTGTCACTGGGAAGGATGTGACAAGGTATGCAAGTCTAGGGGGGGGGGGTTAGTGGTGCATGAGAAGAGGATGAATAGGTTAGCTGAGGGTAGGGTTAGGTTTAGTTGTGATAAGTGTGGGGTTAGCTTAGAGACTGAGGGGGCTAGGAAGAACCACATGGAAACATGTGGTGGGGGTGTAGCAGTAGATGGGGTAGAATTAATAGCAAGGGGTTTTAGAGCTAAGACGGTTATATGCATTTTTTGCAGGTTTCTGCACGTGTGTTTGAAACCAGCCATTTTAAAGAAGCTCATCCTCAGTTAACGAGTTTTCTGAATAATCTAAAGCTTTCATTGAAGATGAAAAAAACAGTAACAAAGACTCCAAATATTATCGTACCTACAAGATTGTGGCGATGAGAATAATAGTTTTTTCTTATCCATAGACAAAAGGAAGACATGAACAAAAATTATATATTCAAGCATATCATAGAAATGAGTTCTTGTTTCACCAGTTGGTCCGGTGGTTCGTTTCCCATACTTAAGGGCCTTTTAGACGTGATACATTTTGTATCAGCAACATTGTTTATATACAAATGTCGCACAATTGTTTCTGTATACGGCAACCAATCTGTTTAGACGAGAATTCGGTTCGAGGCAACTCTAGTGTCGCACAAGCAATTGTATATAGTTAAAATTACTTGCTATTAGCTATATCAAATGATTGAGGAGAGGAACTTTGAGGGATAACTTCTGTAGGTAGTTTTACTTGGATACAAAATAAAGAAATCAATAATTATTTACAACGCAGATCTTTATGGCATTTAAAACTTAGATCGTAACATAATAAACGCAATACAATAATAAATTGCTAGGACGCCAAAATAATATTTTACTCCATTTATAGAGCGTTGACTGTTTCCATATAATTATGAATTAGTTTGTAAAAGATCTATTTACATATAAAAAATGATACATCTGTATGTGGTGTGTAGGGAGATGTGTGCGTCTGTAGCAGTGACGCACTCCTCTCTCTCTCTGACAGCCAATACCACACTGAGGATGGCTGTAAACATTTGTTGCAGCATTGTTGCGCAACACCAACTGGCACTGGGCGAATCGAGAAATGTCGCAGAGAAATTGTGGCTGAAACACCTGGGCAACAGTTCTGAAACAAATTGTCGCGCAACATTGTGAAAATGTTTCACGTCTAAAAGGCCCTTTAGAAACAACACGAGAATCAAGTGCCTGCAGGCCTCCAAAAAAGAACTTCCCCTCCACCTTCACGAACATAATGTACAAATCCAAATCGCAGCGATCCATTCAAAGATAGATATTTATATCTATAGAATTAGAAATGATAAGCGCAGCGCGAAATACTTTGTATCTACTGAACAGCAAAAAAAAAACAGTTATGTTCCTCTGAAGATACTCGGACAATTCGGAACAAGTAATTTCGTGTTTGATTGGATCGAATCGGCTAGCCAAATAGAAAAGAAGATACATGATGATTAAATAATCACTACAAACCTTCTGTTCATTCTGCATGCACGCACCAAGACCTGATCATTACGATGCTGTGCCTAAAACATGACAAGCAGGCAATAGAGGTGAAATCGCTGATGTTAGTAGAATATTTCAAAAGGAGAGAAGAAACTCGCAGCAGCCTAGGTAATCTGTACTATGTCATCAGAAATCAGCAGTGAACCTAGTCATGGATGAGAAAACAAACTCTTTGATGCATTTCTTCGTTAAAGTTTATAGGAGCTCCCTAACTACGTCAGTTGAGGAAGAGTCTATTATTTTGCCGGTGCAAAATGGAAGTGAGATGGCCTTTTCACAAATGTCAACCGTGATATCTGGGACCATCAAAAAGCGTGCCAGAATTATCACAAAACACCCTATAACAGGTAAGATAATCCGCCAATCCATTGAAACACATTCTCGGCAAATCGGTAGGAATCATCAATCTGGTACAATAGTACCAGGTTCGGTAAGCCTGTTCCACACTAAGTCATCGATGCTACCAACCAATAGCAGTGCTCGTTCTTTAGAACATTGAATAGAAGTATTATATAGGTAGCTCATTGGTAGACAATAGATTATGCAATGTCATACCTACCGTAACAAACTATCAACCGAATCGGGTACTATTATATCAGATTCGATACATTTTTTAAAGTAAAATGAATAATGATATAGGTACAATTAAAAAATATTGGTGAATTAAAAGCATCGGTCTGCATACTGTTCAGATTACCAAAACCTAATATCGTTATTTGCAATAATTAACTTTCTATATAGAAAATTTCTTACTTAACGTATGCGAATCTAAGTTAACTGTAAATAACAAACTTAAATATTCATTAAATAGTGTAATTTTACAGAAAGATGCTTCACCAATGCTCCTGGAAGGCTCGTCAAAGAAACCTCAACAAATAGAGGTGGAAGATATTAAACATGTTCCTCACCGTGCAAACCTATTCACCTTTAATATTGATCATCCCAAGCATCGAGTATCCTGCGACTTGCATGGACTTTCTTTAGAGAATGGAATAGAAAAGGTGAAAGCTTTTATAACATTCTGTCAGGATGAAGACATAAAGAAGTTAGTAGTGATCACAGGTCCGGGCAGACATTCTCCTGACAATGTTTGTTATGTTAAAAAATGGACCAAGGTGTTCCTGGAGATTAAAGAAATGGAGTTTACTGAGGACACAACCAATATAGGCAGACTAAATGTTACTAGAGTCCATCAACAGTCTTCACTGGATATGGAACTAATTAACTAATGTACATATTTCTAACTTTGATCAGCAAGAAGACATTTTCCAACAGATACAAGAATAAAATCTTCAAACTGACCCTCTATAAAAATTCTCCTTCACAGCATCTTCCCAAACATTCGTCAAAGGGGTGGATAGCGTCTACGATACGTAACCATTCCCCTACCCCTCCCTCACAGATCATTGAATATAGAATATGGTCACTCGTACCTAAATGCTAGTGGCTAAATAATCAAAGCGTATCAGCCAATCAGAGAGAGGCGTAACGTGACGTCACATATTACAAACGCATGCACATTGCACAAACTGATATAAGTATATAAATAATATATATACTTTCAGAGCTACAGTCTGTTTTACTTCCTTTTAGCAGATATGAAAATTTTAATTTGCAGGAAAATAGGTCAATTAAAGTCTTATATTTTAATGTATATTTATTATAGAAAAACAAGAATCTGTGTCTGTTCAGTCTCAACGCCATTGTGCAAGTCTTCACCCACAGACTGTAATCATGTTTTCTGAATAAAAACAACTTTTATCGATCTATAGATGTATTGATACAAAAGAAAAATAAAAAATTTCGCACCTTGCCTATTTCTCACTAGTTTATTCTAATGTGAAAGATAAGAAAATTAGTGAATTTAGTCACAAAATACAGCGCGCGCCACCGCTCACGATACTGCATCAGAAATAAACAGACGCATCAAATTCGTACCATGTACAGACGGAAATAATATTTATAAATGTAGAATTTTATAATCGGTTTAATATTAAATGAATATATTGAGTAGCATATTTAAATTCAATAGCATTCTCTTATGTCGTTTGTGAATAATTAGCAATAAATAATATATATCAATCGTAGGCAAGTAAAAGAATAAGTTACGTTACCCACTAATTAATTAAACTATTAAAAGTACACTCAGTCGATAAATCAGTACAGCACAATTAACACTAAATACTATATAGTGCAATAATTACAGTAGAGCACAGTATAGACCAGATTGCGATAGGGTGCATACCTTCGGCGCCGCTTTTAAATAACCTTAACCTTCTTAAAATCTAATAAACTGGACCTACAAATTTCATGCAATTTGGTCAATACTTTTCCAGTTAAACGAATAACAAGATTATAAATGAATGCCATATAAACTATAACCTTCCACATTCTGGAAAGGTTATCAGACTACTATTAAAAGTAGTAAAATTTGAGATATTGCTACGATTTTGATTTTAGTGAGGATTTAAAGTCTGATTCGGAATCAAAGACCACATCTGCAACGTCAAAATTGAATTATATATTGAGTGAAGTCGTTGACAAGCACATGGATGCAGGAAAGCTACTGCGAGAATACAGTCACTCAATAAACAAGCAATATCTACTTCTGGAAAATACTATTAATTAACGTCACCGCATTTGCCTAGCGTATAAAAATAAAAATGTGCTAGAATACACTAATAATTGAAAGATTAAACGAGACTTACCTGTAAGGTGAAGTTTGATCTTGAATTATCCGATGTCTGCTGGTTCTTAGGGGGAAACTGAGAAGCGTTCGTGCATTCGTGGTGTGTTCAGTTTTTAGAGATAGAGGACAGCGAAATATTCCAATTTTCCAGTTGTTCACAATAGGGTCGGGTATGCCAAAGTCGGGAGGGCAGTTTCCCCCTAAGAACCAGCAGACATCGGATAATTCAAGATCAAACTTCACCTTACAGGTAAGTCTCGTTTAATCTTTCAATTATCCTCTGTCTGCTTAGGTTCGTTAGGGGAAAACTGAGATTTTAGAGCTATTTCCGCTGTCCTCGTATCAAATCATTTTCAGTGAAGCAATCAAATTGGACTGGCTTGTTATAGAATTTAGCAAACATTTTTGAATTACTCCACCCTGCAGTTTTCAGAATTGTCTGAAGATCAGTACCATTCAATTTAGCAGCTGAAACTGCAGCTGATCTTGAACTGTGCCCTTTGAAAACATCTGTATCAATTCCAGATTCATAGAGGGTTTTCTTTATCCATCTACTAATTGAATCAACCGAAACAGCTTTGTGAGGTTTATTACAGCTCACAAACAATCTTTCACTCTTTCTTATCTCTTCAGTACGCTTCAAATATTCCTCCAAATGAAATATTGGACATAGAGATTGATCATCAAAACGTTTAACTAGAATAATAGGCACAGGCACTCGAGAACAACTATTTTTCAGATTTTCTCGAATATAAAAAAGGCACTTTTCGTGATCAATTACCAAGTATTTGGTATTAAATAATGAAAGAGTTTGAGCTCTTTGAGCAGTAACTAACGCAAAGAGCGTAACTAACTTGTGCGTCAACTGCGCAAGCGTGACATTTTCCAACGGGAAAAAGTTTTTCAAATAACACAGAACAATATTTACATCCCAGGTTGAATTATACCTGGGTAAGGGAGGTCTAATTTCAAACACTCCTTTTAAAAACCGCTTGATTACAGGATATTTCCCAATAGTCAAGCCATTATCATTCCACAAGATCGTTGACAAAGCAGATCTAGCAGTATTCAAACTACTGTAACTGTGATCATGAGAAAACAGCTCGTACAAGAACTCGATGACAGTTATTTCGGAAGCACACACAGGATTGATTTTCCTTCGACAACAGAAATTATACCACTTCTTAAAATACGTTTCATACTGAATTGCTGTACTCTTTCTCCAGGATGACATAATGACTGAGACAGCGTCCGACGGAATTCCTCGACTTTCATAAAATTTCCTGATACACGACATGCCATCAGTCGCAATGACTTCTTTAGTGGATGGTCCAGCTTGATTTTGTGTGTCAGGAACAATGCGTCTTTGGGGAATAACAGAGGAGGAGATATTAGCATTTTCATCAATTTCGGAAACCAAATTTGTCCTGTCCACAGTGGTACTACTAGAACTCCCTCGCTTCGATCTTGTATTATTTTTGTCAAACAAGCAGGAATAAGGCTGAAGGGAGGAAATGCATAAAATTTAAATGAGTACCAGCTTCTACAAAAAGCATTGATGAAAAAAGCATTAGGATCTGGTCTCCATGAAACATAACAATCATATTTTGCATTAAGTCTAGTAGCAAATAAATCTACCTCAGCTATTCCAAAATAATTTTCTATCCACTTGAAATATAAATCTTTCAATGTCCATTCCATGTCATCATTAAATTTCCTGCTTTCTTTGTCAGCAATAATATTATCAGTACCAGGTAAATGTTCGGCCGAAATCCAAATATTTCTGTTTATGCAATATAGCCATAATTCTTTTATAATAGTATTACATGCTGAAGACTTAGTACCACCCATTTTATTCAAGTAAGTAACTGCAGTAACATTATCAGAACGAATTCTTATATGAAAATCCTTCTCATCACGGAAGAAACTTTGGATTGCAAACAAGATAGCTTTAGATTCTAATGCATTTATATGCAGAGAGCATTCAATAGATGACCATCTTCCGCCAGTAGTTTTACCATTATAAACACAACCCCATCCTTCTAACGAGGCATCTACATCAATAATAGCATCGTAATGACTGTCTTTAATATTTTTAAATGAGCTAGAAACATTGTCACGCCACCAACTGATTTCATTCTTTGATTCTAAGTTAATTTCTACAGGCCTATCAAAGTTACCACAATTCAATTTCAACGCTGCTATTTTGCAATTTTCCAAGTTCCTATAATACAAAGGACCATATCTAACAGCAGGGAAAGTAGAAACAATTAACCCTATATATGACGCCAACTCTCTAATAGTAGTCGTACTCGATTTCAATAAAGTAGCACTTTTCGATTCAACAGCAGCGACCTTTTCTAATGGTAGAGTTACTGTCATTAAAGTAGAATTAATTGTAAATCCTAAGAATTCGATTTCTCGGGAGTAGTGGTATTATGGTACATCTAGCCCCTGCCCCTGGCCGAGGGGGGCACGCGAGGGGGGCAAAATCGGGTGCGTAATTTAATTAGGTTACAATTTTGTTATCAGATAAGAAATTAGGTTGGATATTTGAAATAAATATTATTTTTGGTAGTATGGTACATCTAGCCCCTGCCCCTGGCCGAGGGGGGCACGCGAGGGGGGCAAAATCGGGTGCGTAATTTAATTAGGTTACAATTTTGTTATCAGATAAGAAATTAGGTTGGATATTTGAAATAAATATTATTTTTGGTAGTATGGTACATCTAGCCCATACCCCCCGGGCGAGGGGGGCACGCGAGGGGGGGCAAAGGCGGGTGCGTAATTTAATTAGGCTACAATTTTGTTATCAGATAAGAAATTAGGTTGGATATTTGAAATAAATATTATTTTATTGAAATTATGTTAGGAGGGGGCACAGCCCCCTCCTCCACAAAGACACGCGGGGGGCACCGGGCGGTTGCGTAATTTAATTGGGTAACAGTTTTTTTATTAGATAAGAAATTAGAATGGGTATTTAAAATAAATATTATTTTTATTGAAATAAGTTGAAAGTATGTTAGGAGGGGGGCACAGCCCCCCTTCTTCCCAAACAGTGTAACTAGGTTGCTGATTGTAACAGATAATCATTTGGGTCAGGTAAGTGCCTTTTCCAGTAGGGGCTCATTGAAATAACTCGAAGCTGTTTTTTTAAGTAGGTTCTCTTTTTTTTATCATATAGATTTCATTTGAGATAGTGTCTACTAGGTTAATATTTATATCTGAATAAAAAATGTTTCTTTATAGAAGGAATAATATCTTATGAACTACAATTGTAAATCCATGAGGAATGAGAGAAAGATGGGGTTTAATACTCAAGATATATTTAAAATAATAATAATGATACATTTCTGAATACAATAATGATGAATATATATTAAATTAAAATAACTATTTTCATATTTAATAAACTATACATTAACTGTTTTACATTCAAGTTATTAATTTTTATTTTCAAAGAAAAATAATATACATTTAAAATACATTAACAAATGTGACATGATTTTAATAGCATGGTGTTGTCAAAAAATAAAAAAATATTCTTTCACTAATTGTATCTTGATATAAATCTAATAAATTTATTTATTAATGATATTAGGATTAGTTAATTGAATAATCGTATGTACTATGTTAAAAATATGTTCTTTCGGGTGTCCTCTGGTAGTCACAAGGGGTTTGGAGAGCTACTCCTTTTTGTAAGTCTTTCACTTTTTCCAATAGAGCAGGAATAGTCAACATCCGTGCAGAAGTTGCAGGTAAAACCATTCTTAATGGAGTCGATACAGAGTTGAACATGATAACGTAGTTCCCATTGATACGAAATAGATCAATAGAAGAGGGATGCTGTCTTATTGTAATTGACATCTCATCATTTGTTTCAAGAAACTTGAAACTCAATGTTTGCAAGAATATCAAGAAGCTGTGTACACTAAAAGGGATCCATCTATCACAGTATTTGAATTTAATACGATCAAATGAACTTTCATAAGAAATTTCAATGTCGCCAATATTATAAAGCTGAGATGTAGTCATCATGTTGAAGCGGATGTTCTTGTACTAACAGCTTGCTAATCACACAGAAGGGTGATATACCCTAGAAAAGGTGGGTAAATGGGGGATGGGGTATACTTGAGAAGTGTAAGTAGGTCAAATGCACATTGTATCTTGGTAACGCAGAACTGTTCTAGGATGGATGAGGTGAGAAGGGTAGGGAAGGGGTGGGGGGTAGAGTAATAAAATAAAGCATGTTCTTGTGAGTGTATATCACCCATAGCCAAAGGCCTACCATTCAGTTTCTTTTCGAAAGAGTATAGGACACCATGGAAGGTGTGTATATGTGTGCGTGCTATTTATGTGAAATTCATGTAATTACCGATTTTCTGTATTAACAATAATAGAATTTCAGATCAAAGTGACGAGATGTGGACATCATCAGATAGTTCTATAGAAGAAGTTAGATTCAACAAGAAACGGAAATTCAGAACTGATAATACACCATCTACTACTGCTGAATCACATTATACATTACACGACAACATGGATGAAGAAATGCTGGAGCAAGAAAACGGTATGTTTAGATATTTTAATTAATTAATATCATTTCGAAAGAGAGAGAGAGAGAGAGAGAGAGAGAGAGAGAGAGAGAGATTAGATATGTGCGAGTGTATACATTTATAATATTTATTTATATTATTTTATATTTTATTTTATATATTTTTTCATATATATATATATATATATATATCATCAAAATTATTTCAAAGTTTTCTCATTGCACTATGATAACAAATAACATTACATACTTTCCACATTTACGATCGTATAAGAAAATGTATATAATTGTTGTTATTTACCTTATATATTTATATATATTAATAATATAATATATTCAACAAGAAATGGTTCTCTTTTAGAAATTTCTGTAATAATAATTTCAGAGTTAATTATACTTTGTAAAACACTATTTGATTTCCATCTACACTTTTCTCTAGATCTCCAACCACTTGAAGAAACAGAAGATGTTACAGATAATCTTGTAAAAATAATAATGGCAGGAAGAGATCAAAATCAAGATCTGGATATTATGAATCTGCAAAACTTGATAGGTCATCATGTTCATTCACTTGCAAACAATGGTAATTATGATTCTATGGTTATACTAGTAACATATTTATTTTGAATACATTATTTCATATTTGTTTCTAAAAATAATCTGTTACAGATCAACAATCACCTGAAGAAGCGAGAGTCACAGGGAGAAATCAGTTGGATGAATCCACAACCACAGATGAAGGTAATTATGAATCCATAGATATGTCAACTCATAATTAATTTCATCACGTTAGTTATTAATTTAATTCACTCCACTAACTTCCCGTAGATCAAACTACTTCAGACTCCGAATCATTCGATACTCAGGATGAGCAGATACACAATATGAAAAGGGAGAGTCCATTACAAGGTGCTGGTGGTAATGGTGAGGAGGATGAGGAGGAGGATGAGGAGGAAGAGGAGGATGAGGAGGAGGAAGAGGAGGATGAGGAGGAGCAAACTGTTACTAACCCTATATCTCCCCCACCCCCAACACCTATCCTTTCACACAGAATACTAAACACAGTTTCCTCATTTGAGAATCGCGTTATAAGATCTACCATTGAATTTACTCCTCCATTTCTTTTAGTAGAAAATTTAACAACATATTTAACTAGGGATATTTTTTCAATATTAGATCATATAGGTTATCAAGTAAATTTTCATAATAGAATTCAGATCAACTTTACATCGAATCTGGAACGATTGCTTGAAACTGGGGGTACACAACTGACTGAACATCACACAATTACTCCTAAATGTGAGATACACATAGACATGGTTGAACATTGGGCAATTAAATTAACTAACAATATTGCAAATTCTAAAACAGTTGGAAGTGGATGGACACTAAAAAATATACACTCTGCAACAATTACAATATTTTCAACAGATAGAGTCACTAAACGTTATGGTAAACATTCACCAACACCTGAAAAATTACCAGGTTCTCGATCACTATTAAACATTGAAACTGATATTGATTGTGTGCAGTTGTCCCTCATAGCATTCTTTATGTTGCAAGATGGGACAATGCCATCAACAAAAAAGAGTAGATCAAATAAGAAACACTATGAAAAACATATAGGGAAATATTTTACATTTCCAGTTAAAAACGGTGATCCAGTCACACTTGAACACTTTGATAAAATTGAAAAAGCCACCAATCATAATATAATGATATATCAACTAAAGGAACAAAATGAAATTTTAACTATTAATGTTATACGTAAAAGTGCAAATGATATAGGATTACCAACCATCTATCTTTGTACAATAAAGGAAAATGAACACATAATTTTGATAACAAACATTCAAAAATTTATTCATCTTTCACGAAAAAAAAATAAATCGTTACCTTCAAATAAATATTGCACTTTCTGTTTAAACCTAGTAAAAGGTGATCTTATCAAGCATGAACATACATGCAGAAACTTTGCTTACATACAAAACGTAATACTACCTGAAAAAGATAAGAAATTCAAGTTTACTTCATTTGCAGCCACCGAAAAAGCTAAATTCATAGCTTTCTTCGATTGTGAAGCACTATTAAAACAATCAGATAAGGTTAATACATTACACGAACACATTCTGTGCTCGTATGCATATGTCATTGTGGATTCAGCTGATGATTCAGTTGTAGCATCAGGAATTGAAACCACAAGCGATGCAGGTAGACTAATAGACAGCATCGGTAATGATTACATAAATTTAAAACAAAACCACCAAAAAACATGGATCACCTCAATAGAAATGACTTCCGATGACTGGAAAACACACATAGATGCTAAAGTATGTGCTATTTGTGACATTAAATTTAAAAAATATAAAGAGAAACATCGACACCACGGGTGGGATACTGAGGTTATTAAGGTTGGTAAAAAGGTCTTGAAAGGTAACTATATAGCCACACTCTGTGTCACATGCAATACACGCATCTCCCAAAAAAGATATGATTTAGCTGTGATCTCACATAACTTTGCTAAATACGATTCGTCATTTATTCTCCAGGGGTTATCTAATAAAGCTTACAAAACACACATTATCAGTAAAGCAGGACAAAATACCATTCAAATTTCTGTGGAATATAAAAATAAAGTTAAACTTCGTTTTATAGATAGTATTAGTTTCCTTCAAAAAAGTTTAGAGGGACTCACAGAAGATTTAAAAGCTTCATCCCATAAATTTAATCTATTTAACTCGCAGTTATTAAAAAAGGGGTATTCATTGAATACTATAAAAGCATGTCTTCGTAAGGGCATTTACCCCTACGAATATATTGATTGTAAATCAAAACTTCAGGAAACCAGCTTACCAGATCATAGTAGTTTTAAGAGTCGACTTAAAGACTCGAATATTTCTGATGATGATTACAAATTTGCACAAACCCTATTCAAGGAGGCAAACTGCAAATCCATTGAAGATTACATGAACTTGTACCTTCAGTGTGATGTTTTTCTTCTTGCTGAAGTATTCCTTAAATTTAGAAATATTGTATATAGTGAACATCAGTTAGATGCTGCTCAGTTCATCACTCTACCCTCATTAGCTATTAGCGCAGCTCTTTATAACTCTAAGAGTAAATTAGACTTACTCTATAACATTGAAGATTTAACAATATTTGAAACGAACATAAGAGGCGGTTTCACTGTGGTAAATGAAGGTTATAAGAAATTTAACAATCCCTCACTACCGAATTACGATCCAGATGTGGAATTATCAGAGGGTTTATTTCTTGATTTTAATAGCTTGTATGCAACAGTGATGCATGATAAACTACCTACAGGGGGCTTACGCGAACTCACACAGAGTGAAATAGATCAATTTGATATTTCATCAGTTAATTTAGAGGGAGAACACACTTACAGTTTACTGATAGATTTTGAAATTCCTGATCATGTAAAAAGAGCTACAGATGAACTACCACTAGGGTTAAACCAGTTTAAACCACATCTTAATCACATGTCACCTTTCACCAAGGATATATTGGAGAATCTCAATTTAGCAGAGTCTTATATCACAAAAAAACTCACAGGTACACATTTTCCACAAAAGGATTTTCTCATATCTATTAAATTATTAAAACTTTATTTAAATTTAGGAATAAAAATTACTAAAGTGCATAGAATTATAGAATTCAAACAGGATTCATGTTTACGTGATTTCATTAACAAAAATATCAATCTTAGAAAAAACTCAATGAATCCATATGAAAGAGCGATATGGAAGTTAATGAATAATTCAGTATTCGGAAAATTGTTATTTAATGCTCGCAAGAATCAAATTGAAACTAAATTAATCGCCTCAAAAGAAATGTTTCAAAGACATGTTCAAAACCCTTTGCTTAAAGAAGTCATTCCTATTGCAGAACAGAGTGCAATGATAAAATTTTTTTCAGATGACATCAAAATGATTACACCTATTTACATAGGTTGGTACATTCTAGAACATAGTAAATTCTACTTGTACAATTTTTATTATAATGTTCTCAAAAAAACATTTGGAGATAAACTTAGTTTAATGTATACAGACACAGATTCCTATTTTATAAGCTCCAAATCGTTTTTAATCTCTGACCATTTTAAGGTTTATCCGTTGAATAAACATTTAGATTTGAGTAATTATCCAACTAATCACAAATTACATTCAAATAAATATAAATCACAACTAGGGAAGTTGAAATCTGAAATAACTTGTTCACATGTTGCAGAGGTAGTCTTTTTGCAACCAAAATGTTATTCTATTCTAACATCTGATAACACGACAAAACAAGCCTTAAAAGGTATTAATAGATGTAAACAAAAAGAATTGAAACATAAAATATATTTGGATATACACAAAAGCACACAAAGTAAAATTAAATATGTTGAATGCGTGAATATTAGAAAACAGAATTATAAGCTATTCACTGTAATAAATACAAAAAGAGCATTAAGCAAAATAGATACTAAAAGATATTGGAAAAATAACACTAAATCAATCGCTTTCGGTCACCCTGATATTCCTGTTAACGATTATTGTAACCCTACACCACCTAGAAAGAAACGTAAAGTTACTCATCAACTTCACCTTCCTATCACTCACACACTCGACTTAACAGCAGGAAGAAGTAAACCAGGAAGGATACTATTTGGGATAAAATAAAATGTTTGAAACAATGTTATTAAATTTTGTAATAGTTGTTCTATCAGTTTCAATAAAACACCTACCATGTTCATGAAATCTCGAGATGTCAAAAGATGACTTTGGGATAAAAATAAATGTATAAAAATGTAAATAAATTTGTGATTGTTGTACTATTTTGTTTAATAAAACCCCCATGATCATGAAAAATTCTTCAGTATTAATCTTCAAGATGTCAAAAGATGACTTTCTCGTATATCTCTCCAGTAAAGAAAATAAAATCATCTACAGAAATAATATTGCATCAAAGTTCACAAATAAAATAACTCCAAATTTATTTTTGTCTGATGAATATGTTGTTGCGTTATCTAATATATCGTTTGCTCCGAACTATCATTGTATAAAAAAATTTGATCCTGATTTCTTTATAAATATTCATATTAAAACTTTCAATGATGATGGATTAGTTTCTAAAGTCTTAACATTCAAATATTTATGTAGTGTAAATATTTCAGGTGAATCTGTATTTAAAGCGATACAGCAACTAAATAACGATTTTGTTTCATTCCTAATTGCTAAAAAGATTTGCAAGAGAACACAAAAACCAGTTTTCAGATACAAAACAAGCGATTGTTATATAACGATAGGAAAACTATCTCATACTATTATTGGAGAAAAATCTCAAATTTTTTGGGATATATCACCCCAAATGGCTAATTTTTTGGGTGTGGGTAGTTCAGAATCATCATTTCCTCTTATTATAAATCCAGTAAAGATACCTAGAAAAGTCGAATGTTTTTTTATATATACAGATATTGTTCATCCATCTCACCTAGGAGGGAAAACCATAAATATTCTTGATATAATTCCAACTGATATTACGAGGGGGAAGATTGTGCCGATGCTGCACTATAAACAAGTTAGATTGCAATTAATAGAAGACATTTCAATAAGAATTACAGATCAAAATGGATATGATATTCAGTTTGATGATGATGTAGGGGTATTATGCGTTTTGCATTTTAAACTCAAATAATGATATTATATAAACTGCTGGAAGCTAATAATTTCTTCATTTATCACACCACTATCATGAGGGTGATATATGTACATCCATCACTGCAGGATTTTGATACCCTTTTTTCTAAAAGAGGAGGGAATTTAGCTGATATTGGAGTTTATCACAACCGTGGTGGTTCATTATTATCTTTTGTTGGTAGATTTGCAAGGTATGCACTCCCATTTATTAAGAGTATAATTCTTCCGGAAGTAGGAAATTTTGCAAAAAATGTAGCAGATGATATAAGTCAAGGAAGAAGTGTTAAACGTGTGTTTAAAGAGCGAGGTATAGAATCTGGAGTTAATATAGGGAGACGTGTTGCAAAAAAAGCGAGAGGTGGTGCAAAAAAGAAAAAAACTGTTGCAAAGAAAAATGTGAAGAAGAATATTCGAAAAAAATGTGTAACAAAGAAAGACATTTTCAACACAAAAAAGTTCATGTTGTGAATATATAATAGCTATATCTTTTGATTCAAGTATAGTGTCTCTACAGACAGACCCTGATTAAGACATGTCTGCAACAGTTCCTACAAAACGCTACCATAATGCAATATCAAATGCATTCCCTACAGACAAGAGAACTTATAAATTGGAGGCTGGTATTTCTAGCAGATATGAGAGGGATGTTCTTCCCTCTAATGTGAATGTAAATAGTGAATCAATAACAGATAATTATATTGAATTTATTATTAATGGGAGTGATCAGGAATTTATTGACTTGGATACTTTAGCACTGGAGTTAAAAATTTCAATAACAAAACAAGATGGCAGTGCTGTTGATGCTCAAACTAATGTCTGTTTAGTCGATGGTTTCGCACATCGGTTATTAGCAAAAAGTTCTATTTTCCTGAACAGCGTTCAATGTGAATCAAATGCTTTCTTTGGTATATGGACAGTAATAAAACACTATTTGAGTTTAGGAAAAGATGAAATGAGTGGGCATGGAAGAAATATGTATTATAAAGCAATCGAGAATGATATTCCTCATACTTACAATCCAGAACATTTCACTGCTACTTCTGTTAAAAGTGATGAACAAAGCATGCAAAATGATTGTGTTTCAGGAATTCATACTATCGTCCCCCTCAATATTGAAATGGCTGATTCAGGATTTTATTTATTAAATGGAGTTACTATGCGGATTAGATTTGATTTAGGTTCTCATGCTGTTGTTCTTGGTACTGATACTGATCAAAGTTTTAAATATAAAATTACCACAGCAAAACTATGGATGAAAAAGTTGATCCCTCATCCTAGCGCTCTATTAAGTTTATCCCAAAATCTAACAGTAGAGAATAGTTATATTGAATATATTTATAATCGCCCTATCATTAAGAATAGTATTATTCCTCAAGGTAGTGGTAGTATAGTATTAGATAATATATTTAATGGTATCATACCTCAACAAGTCATTGTTTTTCTGACTTCTCAAGATGCATTGAACGGGAATTACAAGAAAAATTCTGGATATCTAGAACATTGCAATATAAACTCTTTGACATTGGAGATCAACGGAAACATTAACAGTTCAATCACAGGCTCATTACCTTCACAAGCAGCTAGGTTCTTCAATCATACCCTTGAAAATTTAATGGGGAAAGATCATTTGTTGACATACTCGAATTACAAAAAGGGCAGAACTCTATTCGCTTTCGATCTACGAGCATGTGATACAAATGATGTCCTCAACCTTGAAAAGAGGGGAAATTTGCGATTGAGTGCACAAACATCTGTGAACCTTACAGAGAACATGGTTATATTTGTTGTTGGTATAATAAATGGTGTTATTCAGATTGATTACCGCAGAACAGTTACAACAAATAATCTGATATGAATGGTAAACAATTGGAAAAAATATTTTTGGAAATTGGAGGTGATTTTCAGGGTGTTTTCACAAATAACAATTTTCGGTTGAGAAAAAGAGGGTTCTACATTGTTAACAGTGTTTCAGACTCTGGTTTTATGGGGCATTGGTTAATGTTTCATATCACTGATGACAATAAAGTTAATTTTTTAGACAGTTTTTCAAAACACCCTAATATATACGGAGGAAACATTTTGAAATATTACAATGCGTATAACGCAAAAAGTGTTGTGAATCATCAGCTTCAATCGAATGATTCATTATTATGTGGTGTATATTGCATTTATTTCGCCTTCTACCTAACAAAAAAATATAGTATGAAAAGAATATTATCTCATTTTTCATATAACTATAAAAAGAATGATAGAATCGTTGAAAGAATTCTTTCCAAGATTGGTATCCAGAGATGTGAATTAAATTTTTGCCCCTCGATGATGTATAATCGTGGATGTCTTCATGTTTGTACATGTTCACACACATGCAATAAATAGATCTGCTTCAATTATATTCTTTCAGTATCTCAATCGACACTGGAAGAAGTACACAATGAAAACTAATACAAATGAAGTTGAAGATGATGAATGTTTTGGAGAAGATATGGGATCTTTTCTATTACGGGGGATTAGGTTACTTAAGAAGCTTGCTGATACAATTGAAAAGAGTGAAGAATATAAATTACTTCAGAAAGATGATAAAATGGAAGAAAGGTTAAATAATGCTTTTTTTCAAATAAAGAATGGTGTTGATCAGGTTAGGGATGAGATATCTGTAACCATAAGAAACGGTGTTGATCAGGTTCGAGATGAGATACCTGCAACCATAAGAAACGGTGTTGATCAGATTCGAGATGAGTTAGCAATATCCAAGCTTGATAATTTTCATGCAAACTTACGTGAAATTGATGAAAGACTTAGCGTTGATGTTGCTCACATGAAAAAGATGATTGAAAAAAGTGCAAGCTTTGCAATTGTTCAACGTGATATTCAAGACATTGAAGCAGAGTTTAATCATAAATTTAATAGACTTCAGGAGAAAATGGCAAGAAACGAAAGGAATAACAGACTTAAATTCGAGAAGGTTTATCAAGACATCTATACAGTACAAGGTGGCATACACAAGAAGTTAGTCCTAATAGACACAAGAGTGGTTAAAATTGAAGATATGCCTGTCATTACAACTGCTGTTGCTGCAGAACATTTTCCTGCGAGTAATAAAGAATCAGGAGAAAACAAGAAGAATGAAGAGGCTAATTGATAATATATACATGTATAATATTAAGTTTATAATAAATAAATATTTTGGAATCTATTTTATTATTGTATCATTACCCTATAAAATAGTTGAGATGAATATGAATACTCCAGTAATGGAGAAGATACTGGGCAGTGACGTTGATTTATTTAATACCTGTGCAAGAATTCTTATTGCAGGATTCTCAGGAAGTGGTAAAAGCTACTTTACTTCAAAACTAATTCAGCGTTACAAACATAAATTTAAAAAGATAATTATCATTGGCTCAGATTTGGAGCTCGTGGATATTGTTCGAGATGATGATTTCAATGTTTTTTTAGATCATGATGGAAAATCACCAATTCTTGTTATTTATGATGACATAATATACGATTCAAAGAAATTAAAGCTTGCAGCGCAGGTTTATATTAGGGGTAGACATCAAAATGTATCAGCTATACTTTTAACACAAAACATTTTTCTCCCTAGTAAAGAATTTAGAATAATCTCGCTGAATTGTACACACATAATTCTTTTGCGAATGAGAGATATTAGACAAATAACATATTTTTCAGCTTCCTTTTTAGCACAAGAAAAAAGAGAAGCGTTTTTAAAGCTATATAAATTAATTGTTTTGAAGGATAAATATCGCTATTTATTAATAGATTTCACCAAGGATTGTGATTCTAAATTACTAATTCGAACTGATCTTTTTGGTGAAAATCTAGAACAATGTATTCAAATATAAGCCCTGACAGTATTTATAGAGATTTATCAAATTCTGCAGGCTTAGCGTCAATTTCTAAATTGAAACAGGCTGGTGTAGTTAACCCTGCTAAATATTTAAGCTCTAAAGACTCTTACACACTACATAAAGTATCCAAAAAAAAGTTCAAAAGAAGAATGTTCGTGGTTAAAGGACCAGGAATTACTGTTGCTGTCGACGCAGCTTACATGACACACTATCAAAAAGACAATGATGGATTTAAATATTTGATAGTTTTCATTGATATTTTCAGTCGTTATTTAACTGTGTATATGGTTAAATCATTGAAAAGTGGTGATGTCTTACCGAAAATCGAACATTTTTTTTCAAATTCGATTTATAAATATTCAAACATGCTTACAGATGAAGGGGTAGAATTCAAATCTAAGTTAGTAATTGAATTATTAAATAAAATAAAGGTATGCGGATATCATATTTTCAATCGAGAGATCAAGGCATCACATAGTGAGCGTGTAATAAGGACGTTAAAAATGAAGATTAGTCGATATATAACAGAGTTTAACACTGAAAGGTATATTGATATATTACCAATTATCGTTCGAACATACAATCTCACAAAACATAGAGGTTTACATTATAAGACACCTGTAGATATTCATTTAATTACTAACTGGGAAAAAATTGTTGATTCATTCAAACAAATGTATAAAAAAGAACGCATTCTAAAATCTAATCCATTAACATCATTGTTCAGAGTTGGTGAACATGTACGCGTTTCTTTAGAGAAAAAAAAATTTGATAAAGAGTCCCATATAAAAAATTCAAGGGAAATTTTTAAAGTTGCTAAAATAAATAAAACACATCCTTTTACATATTCCCTAGTTGATTTGGAAAACAAGGAAATAAAAGGAAGTTTCTATAATCAGGAGTTGATAGCTGTGGAAAATTCTGGAAAATATAGAGTAAAAATTCTGAAATCAAGAAAAAAGGGGAAAAAGAGGGTATTTCTCGTTAAGTATTTGGATTATCCAGATTCAAATATTGAATGGGTGAATCAATTGGTATAGAAAGAGTTAGTGTATTAGTTGATAAGTTGATGAGAAAGAACAATAAAGAACGTTTCAATTATTTAAAATTAATTAAAATAAAAGAGTTAAAACTTCTGAGTGAAATATGTTTGAATATCGTTAAAGGAAATTTAAAATTATCAAAGAGAGCTAAATTAATTCTGGTTAGAGTGAAGAAAATATTATTTAAATTAGCATCTAGAACGGTTAAATTCGACGTTAAAAGGAAACTTTGGTTAGGTTTGAAAGGATTACACATATTGAATATACTATTACCAATTATACAAAATGAAATTCTTTTATCTAGTTAAGGTTGAAGATTATGAAAACTTGAAGAAATCATGTGAATCAAAAATAGCTGAAGAAGAAAACGAAGAATTAGCTAACCAAAAACATATAATTAAAGACAGTCACTTACCAGATGAAGTCAAGATAAAATTATTGTCACAAAAAAATAATTTTGAGGAAAAATCACAGGAACCTGTACAAATTGATGAAGCTATGACAGATATGGATATAACATCGATAACTAATACTTTACCTGAAAAATATAGGGATGAAGCAAAATCACTTTTAATGTATCTGTTGGATCATATCACAATATCAAAATACGGGTTTGTGAAACACGAAAAATTCATAAAGTCGTTGCGCATCGAGAACCTTTTGCATTCCTTAATGGTGTCTCGTGCAAAAATACATAATGGAGTTGAAGAATTACTTAACATTGTTCCTATAGAAGAGAAGTATATTCTCAATAAAAAATTAACGAAAGGTGGTGGTGGTGTTTCAATTACATCTTCTAAAAATAAATGGGAAATATTTTAAGATGAATAAAGATCTCAAATGCAAAATATCACAAAATTTAACTCGGTGATTTATCTTTTCATGTAGATCTTTTTCTATAGATAGTTTCGTACAGTTATATTATCAAATTATTTTGAATATCTGCCAGAGGTAGAAATCGAAAAACTTGGTGACCTACATATATTTCTTTATCAGATTGCTCATTCTCTAAAGAGTTAATACTAAGTAGGCATACTGTACCACCCCTTACGACAACAGAGCTGTGGTATAAATATAGCTACGTGTCTATGTCCTATTAACAGTATTGTGTTGTATCTCGTAATCCTCACCACCCCAGTGCTTACCCAAGAAAGAAAACATCAATCATGTCCGGACAAGAAAAGGAAAACTTTACGGATCTTTCGGAATATGTGGATGGAATGCCTGAATTTACTGCTGATGATCTTAAAGATACTAATAGCTGGGTGCATTCTGGTAAGTTGTGATTATGTAGTTGAATTAAATAATTTCATATTAAATCAATTATATTTTTTTCATATATTTTTTATTCTTAATTTATCATTCAATAATATATGTAAAGATTTTGTATTAATATCTATATATTTCAGAATCGCAAAAACACTTCATGTGTATGACTCCTGATGAAGCGCATAGAGCTTCTCTCTTACATCCGTTTACATTAAGAGAAGAATTGGAGAGAGGATCAGTGCCAACTGATTATGGAATTTTAACCCAAAGAAATCCAAGTATGTACGGAACATTGATTTGATTTTCAATGACTTGATAATTGAATATTTAAGTTACTTCAAATTGAAAAAGATGTAATAGATTTTATTTAAAAGTTGTTTGTTGTTGTTATGTGTTCAATTTGGTATGTGTTTCTTTTCAGATTCTCAAAGCATGTTAAGTTCACCACCCTTGTCAACAATGACTAGAAACATCACCGAGTTACCCTCTACATCCAGCGGAGTCTATGAACGGGGCGTTAGCATAAAAACTTCAAACCGTGTTAGCACTCCTATACCTGTCATTAATAGTGTTATGCCATTACACCCCTCTTCACCAGGTACATCTGTATCAATTATTAGACTTCCTCGTGACCATCATGCAACACAAGATGGTAGATCACAAAGTATTACAACGACAACTGATATTATAGATACCCCTATATCCAACCTAAATGCAAAACCTAAAAGATTAAATGACAAGAATCGAAATACCCCTCTTAACAAGAGAATTAAAAAATGTGATGCCCCCCCTGCAATAAAACGTAAAAAAGGTGTTTGTGAACCCTCAAGACGAAAAAAATCAATTCCAATTTTAGATTTGGAAAGTGAAAATGAGGAGGTGGAGATTGGTAGGAACACTATCGAGACTAGAGTAGTGTCAAAAGAAGAAGATGATGTTGATATCGCATTAGAGAGAAGCAAGTCCTCCTTGATGGAAAGTGTGCTGCGTGCTCAAGGGGTTAAAAGAGCTCTTGAATGCGAAATAGAAGAGTTAATTGAATGGCTTAGCAAGAAACCCAAAAAAAAATAATTTTGTGTGCTATTAAAATCATGTCACATTTGTTAATGTATTTTAAATGTATATTATTTTTCTTTGAAAATAAAAATTAATAACTTGAATGTAAAACAGTTAATGTATAGTTTATTAAATATGAAAATAGTTATTTTAATTTAATATATATTCATCATTATTGTATTCAGAAATGTATCATTATTATTATTTTAAATATATCTTGAGTATTAAACCCCATCTTTCTCTCATTCCTCATGGATTTACAATTGTAGTTCATAAGATATTATTCCTTCTATAAAGAAACATTTTTTATTCAGATATAAATATTAACCTAGTAGACACTATCTCAAATGAAATCTATATGATAAAAAAAAGAGAACCTACTTAAAAAAACAGCTTCGAGTTATTTCAATGAGCCCCTACTGGAAAAGGCACTTACCTGACCCAAATGATTATCTGTTACAATCAGCAACCTAGTTACACTGTTTGGGAAGAAGGGGGGCTGTGCCCCCCTCCTAACATACTTTCAACTTATTTCAATAAAAATAATATTTATTTTAAATACCCATTCTAATTTCTTATCTAATAAAAAAACTGTTACCCAATTAAATTACGCAACCGCCCGGTGCCCCCCGCGTGTCTTTGTGGAGGAGGGGGCTGTGCCCCCTCCTAACATAATTTCAATAAAATAATATTTATTTCAAATATCCAACCTAATTTCTTATCTGATAACAAAATTGTAGCCTAAATAAATTACGCACCCGCCTTTGCCCCCCCTCGCGTGCCCCCCTCGCCCGGGGGGTATGGGCTAGATGTACCATACTACCAAAAATAATATTTATTTCAAATATCCAACCTAATTTCTTATCTGATAACAAAATTGTAACCTAATTAAATTACGCACCCGATTTTGCCCCCCTCGCGTGTGACGTACTTAGTTTGCTTCACTATAACGTCTCAGTGTATGGGTTCTTAAGTGATTAGGATCTTACTTTGTGGTCTTTTCAGATTCCTTTCTCTTTATAAATCTCTTTCTACTAAATACTCATGGTACCATGCCCTAGAACCAACTTGCCACTATGGTTCCGACCTCAGGCCTCTGGTCCAAGCTTAACTGTATTTAAGGGTAATAATGGTAAGGTAATTACACTTAGAGATTATATTCATTGGTCAAGCACAGGTTACAAATAATATCTCCACTAGAACGCTCGCAAGTTAAGGTCTCAAATAACTACGAACAGGAGAATAGGTGTGTAGCTCACGAGAGCAAATCGGTAACTGATTTGACTGTCGCTTACTTACAATCATATAGGTTCGCGATGATAGTAATGCATACACAATTGCTGTGTTTGCTTTACTACATTGCTCCCCCCTTCCGAAAATTTCAAAGTTACAATTCACATTTTTCCAAAACTGCCAGCTGGTTTGTCTACCCATTGTTACTCTATATTGAACAATGTTCAGACGCTCACGCTGTTAGTGGAAACATGTATATTGGATCTCTTGAAATTTCTCGAACCGGTAATAAACATATTATTAGAAACTTGAAAAATTTGAGTGTTAAATCGTTCTAGAAATATGTAATACTAATGTGCATTCACCAAATGTTCTTAAATTTTTAATCTTACCTATACAATCTTAATTTTGCTTTAACAATATTTTTATTTATTCTCAAAATAATCTAAATTACTCCTACCTAATATGTCTCAGTTCAAAAATGTAACAACTTTTTCATTTTATAAACGTAATAACTTGCCTAATCTATTAGAGATCTCACCCCTCCCTCCTAATATGTAGATTTTTAGTCTAAATATTAACAGAGACCTTTGATCACTCCAATACATTACACAAATTGTTACTGCATTTACTTTTTTTTTTTAAAAAAAAAATTTATAATCAAAAAAAAAATTTTCATTTTAATTTATCATATGATATGATATCGTATTTTATGATCTTTTAATGAATTTTTATTCGTAATTGAAGTTATATGAATTTTGATCATCTTTATCAAATTTTGAGACAGTTGTGATCTTTAAATTTAAATCTTAAAATTAACACCGAAAAAAAAAATTAAACTTAAAATTAAATCCAATTGAAAAAACGATTATTATTAATTTTCACTTAAAATTACCCAACTTAAAATTAAAAAAAAAATTAAAATAATGATCAAATTGAGTTTGAGGAAAAAAAATCTTAAATGCTGTTAGGTTTAGTTTTGGTAATTTCGATTTTTGGCCTTCGTTTTGCCTGAGGCATTACTATAACTGTTGTCGCCTGTATATTAACTGCCTGATCGTTAAAGATATTAACTGTTCCACCTAGTTCCTCTAATCTAAAGGGGTGTTTCGCTTAATCTGATTGAAAGCTTCAGTCGCCATCTTAGACCTCAAATTCCTCATTTCGTACATCTTCATATCCTCTTCTGACTTAATCTTTTTTGACTGATGATATCCACATACGAGAATCATCACCACCAGTAGTGTTAGAATTAACACTAAAATGTCGCTGAACAAGTCTGGTATTAGGTCGTACTTTGTAGACCCCATGTTTTTAATGGTTTGCTCCAAATGAGCTTTGTTCATTGAAGATGATTTCTGGATCAGCTCCACTACTGAGTTCAGGTCAAAGTTACTCTGAGTTTGCCCCATCGCTCCAGCTGATCACTTCTCACGACCTTGAATTACAGTTCTGTGTGTCAACCGGCTGTGAGTGGCTGAGGGTCAGTCACTGGCTGTTTGTGGCTGAGGAGCTGTTGGCTGTGTGGGTAACTGGGTCCTCTTTGCCTCTCGTCACTGAAATCAAAACGATACCGTTAGACATGGCCCCTGTTAATTTTAGGTATTTTATCATATTTCAGTCTCATTTTGAATTGATCATTTTTGATTTTAAATTATTTCAGTATTTCATCCTAAATTTGAATATATATATATATATATTTTTTTTTTTTTTTTTTTTTCAAATTTTCATTCAAACAATTTTACAGAATATAATTCATCTTATTCGTTACCCAACATTTAAACAAAAAATTTAAAATTAACATGCATACAACAAAAAATATTAATCCTATTAAAATTATTAAATGAATTTTTATATTAATAAAATTCATAATTCATCCCATCAACTTAAACTAAATACATACAAATATTACAATTAAAATTCATACAATTAAATACATACAATAATTCTCTTACTGAGCAAAGGAAATATTGTAGTTTGAACAATGAATTGCATGCTCTGTTTGTTTGTCTCGCGTAAGCAAAAAAATGTAAACATTTCTCTGACTCTTTGCATGTAACTGTGTTATATGCCACGTGTTCGTGTAAATGTAACATGTTACTCATGTTACTTCGTGTTATGTGTTCCTTTTGTGGACTTTCTATATAATGTTTATATTCAAATTTCTCATAATTTGATTTCCTGATTAATGATGTTAATGAAATTATTTAATTAATTTGTTGTGAAATTTTCCAACTTAGTTAGATAATTTATATTGCTCGTTATCGTTTGATGTCCTAATTTAATTATAGCTTTGTTTTTTTTCACTTGTAATACTGTACCTGGTCCTATCCAATTTAATTGTAATTTATGTGTTTTTTGATGATTTCTAATTAATACTCGATCACCTATCTGTATAATTTTGTCTTTACGTGTCTTATTGTGGTAAATTATGCGTTTGTTTGATTGATTAATTATGTTAGCTCTTATCTGATCTTGAATAAATAGAGCTTGCCTAGCCTTGACTTTGACTATTGATTCTGATGTATCTAAATTGTAAATGCTGTCCAAATTTTCTGCTTGAATATTTGGAGATGTGTCCCTCCCGAAAAGAGCGTATGCGGGAGAATCTTTCAAGGTCATATTGACCTGATTGTTAATTGTGTTTTGGACAATATCGAGAAACATGTCCCAATTATTGTGATCTACTGTGGCTACATAGAATCTTAATAATTTGTTAATTTTCTGGTTATTACGTTCACAAATTCCATTGGAATATGCTGAGTATGGTAATACCTCACATTTGTATATCTGATGTATTTCACTGAAAGTTCTAATTGCGTTAGACTTGAATTCTTTCGCACAATCCGACATTAACGTTTTGGGATATCCACAACGACTAAATGTTTTACTTAGACAATCAATTACTGTGTTAGTTGATTTGTCAGCTACTGCGTGTAATTCGTTATATCTTGTCAACATACACGTTATTGATAAAATATATTTGTTGTTCGTGTCAGTTGTTATAAAAGGTCCAATAAAATCAAATGAAACTGTTTCAAATGGTGTATTAGCTACTGGGGCAGACATTAATTTAATTGGTGTATCTAGACTTCCTTTAAGGATTTTGCAAACGTCACATCTTTTAATAAAAGATTCTATGACCGATCTTTCTTGAAAATGATAATATTTTAGTCGAAATTGAAATAGCGTATGAGCTAAACCACAATGGGTGTTAAAATGTATTGAATTAATTACTAAATTGATCATTTCATTTGGTATAACATAATTAACTATACTGGCTGCCCGAGTATCTATTTTCCGATGTCGATATAATATTCCGTCTAATATGAAAAATTCAGCTATGTTCCTAGATGTTCCTAATTGTTTTTTCTGTAATATATCCATTATTTCCTTACAAGCAAAGTCGTTTGACTGTGCAGTCTTTAGTCTGTTTAAAGTCCATGTTATGTCTTCCTGTTTAGGCATGTAGTTTAGAAATGGTTTTTCTTTGTTGATTTTATACAATTTAGATGTATCTGATTCTTGTTCGTTTTCTGAGTCTGTTTCTGAGTCATTGTCATTGTCGTTAATAATTTGTGGTACGTTTAGCTTAGCCCTCGATCTTGTGGTTGCTATATAATTTTCAATTGAATTACAACTTTCATTAGATGGTGTTAAAAGTTCACAATCATCTATTGTTTCTTCCGTTAGAGGAGTTAATCTACTAAGGGTATCGGCTACCACATTGCGTTTACCCTCAAAATATTTGATGGTACAATCATATGTGCTAGCCTCTATTGCCCACCTGGCTAGTGCCGTGTCTAAAGGCAGTTTATTACCAAAAAATGCACATAAAGGTTTGTGATCGGTTAAAATGGTAATAGGATATCCTAGACATAGATATTGAAATTCCTTTAAGGCTAGATGTATTGCAAGAAACTCTAGTTTAGTCGTGGAGTACCTTTTTTGAGTAGAATTTAATGATTTACTGAAATATGCTATGGGTCTTAATGTTTTGCTTTTGGTCGAATCTGGTTGTAGCAAAGCTGCGCCAACTCCGATATTTGAGCTGTCAGTAAATAAATAAAATGGTCTGGAATAATTTGGATGTGCTAAAACCGTATCTGATGTCAAAATATTTTTGAGATTAATAAAACTAGTCTCACATTCGTCAGTCCAGTCAAATTTAGTGTCCTTCCTTAATAGTCTATATAATGGGTCGGCTTTCTGACTAAATTTAGGGACGAACTTACGAAAATAATTCGCAAGCCCTAAAAATCGCTGAAGTTGTTTTACATCTGTTGGTCTAGATGCTTCTCTAAGTTTTTCGTTTTGGATACATCGAATGCCCTCAGTAGTGACTCGATGTCCAAGAAAATTAATTTCGTGTTTAAAGAATTCACACTTCTCTAATTTTAATCTCAAATGAGCGTCACGTAAATTCATTAGCACTTGGCTAATATCCTTTAAATGTTGTTCATACGATCGACTAAAAATTAGGATGTCATCAATAAATACGAAACAGAGTTTCCCTAATACATTACTTAACGCTTTTGTCATAATTGCTTGAAATACTTTTGGACTATTGACATAACCAAATGGAAGCTTTGTAAACTGAAACTTTTTACCATTTACCGCAAATGCTGTAAGCTTTTTAGACTCCTCGGAGAGTTCCACCTGGTGAAATGCACTCCTCAGATCTAAACTAGAAAATATCTTTGATCCACCTAAAGATCCAAGCATATCGTCAACCCTAGGTAACGGAAATCCTTGTATATGGACACACTTATTTAATGATCTGAAATCTATTACGGGTCGTATTTCCCCATTCTTTTTATGAACCACGATAACGGGAAAGTTATACTCGGACATTGAAGGTTCTATAGTACCTTCTTCTAACATTGACCTGTTGACTTCTTCAAGTTGTTCTTGAAATTTATGTGGGATGCGGTACGGCATCTTGTTTATCACTATATTAGGATCTTTCAATATTATTGTGTGTTTACATATACTAGTAGTCCCTATTTTTTCGTCCTTAATCGTGATTACGTCTCTAAAGTCATTTAGTAACTGCGTCATTTTGTCTTCATACTCTGACATTCCACATGATATGTCAGCATTAACTAACCTTCTTGGTGCTGATGGCACTGTCTGAGAATTGTTTTCTACATCAGCACTTAATGTGCTGCCACGGCTTCTATCAGCGCTTCCGTCACGTGATATTTTACACTTCATATCTCGGTTGCCATGCGTTGTAACTAATGGCTCTCCATTAATTCCAACTGCATGTACCTTTGACTTTTCATAAATTAGTTCAGGGGTAACGTTTCGTTCAAATGGCTTTGGTTTTTCGTCACTCAACACGTTTCCTAACCTAGATTTATGAGTCCTATTATTTAAACACTCCGATATAGTCGCTATATTTACTTCGACTTCCTCTTCGTACGTCTGGAGTTTACCAACTATCATATTGTCCCGTAATATGATATCACTATCCGTCGGATTCATTACGAAAACTGGGCATATTGACACTTTATCTCCCTCTTTTTTTGTGTCTTCGATTTTTATTAGTGTTTCGGCTATCACTAAACCGCTATTGAAACTTCTTTTAGCTATTATATAACTTCCTGCTTCGTTGTTTTTTACAAAGCCATACAATATTTGCACGCTATTTGCCTCAACGACTTGGCTATTTATATGAACATTTCCGTTCTTCTCGCGTTTTTTATTCCTTGTCTTCGTGTTTACCCCGGATTTCATAACCTCCGTTTGCCCTTTTTGTTGAGGTTTAACCCTTACTTTCGCAATACTACTACGGCTGTTTGTGCGTTCGTTTATTTGTCTTATCAACGTTCTTCGTTTTGACCTATTTGAAGTAAGGACCAGCTCAGATATTAAGCAATCTGTGCTTAATAGTTCTTTAGTAGCTATTCTACGTTTTTCCATAAACGGAATTTTTTCTTCACCTAATTTTAATATTTTCTTATCAAAATCAATTTGCGCGTTCGTTAACACGTCCCTTCCTAATATTACATCATATGGTAAGCTACTGTTGTTGATCAGTAAAGCGTTTACTGTTTTCTTGTGGGATTTCGACATTAGTTCAAATTTTACTTCACCTTTTACTTCGGAACGTCCGTTTATGCCTTTAATAGTTACGTTTGATTTTATTATGTCCTCGTGACTCGCCTTGTAATTAAAATTACGACTGTTTAAAATCGTTCTCTCGCTTCCTGAATCTATTAAAGCTTCCCAATCGAATTCTTTACTATGTAAAATTATCGTTGGCTTAGAAGTCCCTTTTATCGTATAATGACAGTCCATCAATCCGCTTAATTCATCTTTATTTTTTACTAATTGGACTGTTATATATGTTTCGCTCGTTTTTTTATCCTCAACGCTTAACTCTTCTTCTTTTAATAGATCGAACTTATTTTTACATTCATAACTTGTGTTGAGTGACGATTTACCTTTGCTATTGAATTTAACGTGCACTGGATCTAATTTATTCATGTTCAATTCACTTTCGTACACGGAGTTACCGACCGTTTTCCCGTGAGACCTATTTTGTTTTTTACTTCTGTTTGTATTTACATGTTTTTGCGAAAATCCTTGGCCTGTTGAGCCCGACATTCTCTACCTATATGTCCTAATTTGTTGCACCTGTAGCACTTAATTGTACCACTACGGCTGTGAGGGGTGGGGGTAGGTTGGGGGATGTTCGTGTTGTGTACGTATGCCCTGCCTGTGGGATTATGTTTATACTTACTTCTGCTTGCATACCTACCTACTGTTCCTCTGTTTCTTATGTCATGAGTGTAATATGCTTCTGTATCATCTAGCATATCCTCGTGAAAATTGCCTTGATTCTCACCCTCGGGTTTTTCTATCAAAAAAGTTTCTGTGTCATTGAAATTCTTTTTTGGTATTAGAATTTTTTTATCATGTGGCAAAGATCTTATTTTCTTCGTTGTAGCAGACAGTAAATTAGCTGTTGTCTTAAAAGGACCTTCAATGACTCCTTTGATGATACTGGGGTTGATCTGTGGACCCAATATTGTTAAATACATTGATGTATTCATGAGATCTTTTGCGTGATTTTTTAATTTGCGTGTGAATGATTCATCACTTTCAGTTGCTGTCCTTACTGGAAATTGGGCGTTCATTGTGTCGTCATTTAAAATGAAGTCCGTGACCTCTCCTATCTTTTCTAATGTACTTAAGATGTCACTGGGAGCTGTTGTCTCATCCTTCAATTTATTTGTGTATAATTCATGACATACACTGTAGATATCCTTGCTGTCTTTCTGCACATATATGTCTTCTAGTACCGTGCATATTTCTTGGTATGTGCTATCCTTAAATGTTTTACCGTTAACAACGTTATTAACAGTAATTTGAAAATCTCCTAGCTTGCAATCAGCGCTCCTGAAAAGGATTTTCTTCTTTTCTGCATCATCTTTATCCCCTAAGCTGGATATATGATTATTTAATAGGCTGAGGTGCTGACGAAACGTGTTCTTCTCCTCGAAAGCTGGATCCTCTGGCCTTCTTCTTCCTCTGAATATCGGCAATGAATCCGAATTTATGATCGTCGTACTCCGACTTTTAATTATTTCTTGAAGTTGAGCTTGTGTCAATTCAACCGCCATTTTGGGGATTTTTTTGGGGGATGTTTTGGGGGATGTTTTAGGGGATGTTTTGGGGGATGTTTTAGGGGATGTTTTGGGGGATGTTTTAGGGGATGTTTTGGGTTGTTTAGTTTTCTGTACTCTGGGTTTAGTTCGTCTTCCAGATCTAAGTTCTACAGCCTCCTCGTTAATTGCTTCGTCTTCTGAGGTTGGCATGTGTTTCCTATCCTAATGAAGTGTTATTATGTACTTAATCAAGTGTAATGCACGTGTAATCACTTATTATGAAAAAAGAAGAAGAAAAATAATAGACTATCCAATTAAAAAAAAATTAATCCATCAACCATTTAAAATAATATATAATAAATATATAATAATAATAAATAATAATCAATGAAATATAATTTAATATAGAGCAATATTTGTTAAATCAATAAATATAAAAATATTTATACTATCTTTCAATTAATAACGACACACAACAAAGCTAAAAGAAATGCATGCACTATAATTATAATTGCTGCAGTAATGATTAATTACCTTCTGCTTATTCATCAACACAATTCTTGACTAAGACAGAACAGATTATTTCACCACTGACTAAGAACTAACACATAGATCTTCCCCCGATCGCTTCAGAAATGAGACTGAATGATAAGATGACATATAGTGATAAAAATATTTATACTATCTGATATACTCAACTTTCAGTTCCATGTACAGTGGGTCCCGCTTATCAGGTTTTGTCATTGATTTTTGCTCTGATGTTAACTGTTGATGTTAACTGATTGTTCACTGAGCGCTGTGCACTGTATTTTATGCACTGTTTGTTAACTGAACGTTCACTGAATGTTAAAACTTCATTGAATATTGAATGATCACTGAATGTTGAATGATCACTGAATGTTGAATGATCACTGAATGTTAAATGATCACTGAATGTTGAATGATCACTGAATGTTAAATGATCACTGAATGTTGAATGATCACTGAATGTTGATTGATCACTGAATGTTAAATGATCACTGAATGTTGCAGTTTGAATAAATACTTTTCAGATGTAGTATTTAAACAAATTAGACTCTCAATTTCTGGTTGATTTACGGCTTTTTTGCATGTTGTTTATAATCGAATGTTTTCCATCACCATTCGTCAACGTGCAACGCTTAACCCTTTCGCTTCCTCCCTCCGTGTTTTTCCAGTTTCTTCCAGAATTTTCCAGAATTTTCCAGAATTTCCAGAATTTTATTTTTTTCAGACTGGTCAGTCTTGTTGATTGTCTCTGCTCATTCAAATTTCAAATTAGGCCATCTGTACTCTCCTTATCCTTCCGATAATTTTCGAGATGCCTTTTGCTTGACCTTGAGTTGAATTATCTTTATACTTTATCACAAAAACTGAACACCTTAATTGGATCGCACCTTCATATAGGGTCGCAAAACCCGGTCTTGCTGTAATCAAATACTCTCCAATCAGATGGTTAACTTAGTTTTTGGTAAATTACAAAGCTTTCAATCTTTTACTTCAGTAATTGAATTTCCGCACATTAAATTCGAATTACTTAATCACGCACCATACGTGGCCACCAATGTGACGTACTTAGTTTGCTTCACTATAACGTCTCAGTGTATGGGTTCTTAAGTGATTAGGATCTTACTTTGTGGTCTTTTCAGATTCCTTTCTCTTTATAAATCTCTTTCTACTAAATACTCATGGTACCATGCCCTAGAACCAACTTGCCACTATGGTTCCGACCTCAGGCCTCTGGTCCAAGCTTAACTGTATTTAAGGGTAATAATGGTAAGGTAATTACACTTAGAGATTATATTCATTGGTCAAGCACAGGTTACAAATAATATCTCCACTAGAACGCTCGCAAGTTAAGGTCTCAAATAACTACGAACAGGAGAATAGGTGTGTAGCTCACGAGAGCAAATCGGTAACTGATTTGACTGTCGCTTACTTACAATCATATAGGTTCGCGATGATAGTAATGCATACACAATTGCTGTGTTTGCTTTACTACACGCGTGCCCCCCTCGGCCAGGGGCAGGGGCTAGATGTACCATACTACCAAAAATAATATTTATTTCAAATATCCAACCTAATTTCTTATCTGATAACAAAATTGTAACCTAATTAAATTACGCACCCGATTTTGCCCCCCTCGCGTGCCCCCCTCGGCCAGGGGCAGGGGCTAGATGTACCATAATACCAAAAATAATATTTATTTCAAATATCCAACCTAATTTCTTATCTGATAACAAAATTGTAACCTAATTAAATTACGCACCCGATTTTGCCCCCCTCGCGTGCCCCCCTCGGCCAGGGGCAGGGGCTAGATGTACCATACTACCAAAAATAATATTTATTTCAAATATCCAACCTAATTTCTTATCTGATAACAAAATTGTAACCTAATTAAATTACGCACCCGATTTTGCCCCCCTCGCGTGCCCCCCTCGGCCAGGGGCAGGGGCTAGATGTACCATAATACCACTACTCTCGGGTTGGACAAATAACACTTTTATCTTCATTAACTACGAACCCTGCATTAGTCAGGACACTAACCGTCTCATCAATATTGTCTTTACATTTAGAAATAGAGTCTCCTATCAACAGAGTATCATCTAAATAATAAAGTGACAAGTATCCCATACTTCTAAGATGAGAAAACAGTGGCTTTAATAACTTTGTGAAAGTGCGCGGTGCACTAGCCAACCCATTAGGAAGACATGTATATTGATACAAAACACCATCCCAAAAGAATCTAAGGTACTTTCTATGATCTTCACTAATTGGAACAGAGTAATAAGCGTCTTTCAAATCTACTGATCCCATGTAGTAGTTTCTTTCAATAAGAGTTAAAGCTGCAGGAAAAGTTTCCATTTTGAAATGTTTGTACTCGATAAACTCGTTCAATTTAGTTAGATTTAAGATAATGCGCACTCTACCACCACTTTTAGGTCTAGTAAAAATATGCGAAATAAACTCATTAGCGCAATGTTCAGTTTTCTCAATAATTCCTCTTTCAAGGAATGAAGTCAGTTCATTAGTAATGGCATCATATTCAGAAGAATTACAACTAATTTGTTTTGGCACAAATTTTTGAGCTGGTAATTTACCATCGAATTCCAAGTTAACGCCACTCACAATATCATGAATTATACTATCGTTGGTGAAGGATTTCCAGAATTCTAAAGAATTTGTAATGCTACCACCAAAATTAAGACTCACCCCATTCGACTGCATTCTGTCTTGAACAGAATCTACTTCTCCCTCTGAATCCTTTCTTTGTTTTTTCCTCTGAATGACGTCGACTGATAGCCTCCTCTTTGGCCATAGGGAAAAAACCTCTCCCGTTTAACTCCACGGGCTCTAGCCACGTAAGGGAATCTACCTCTGTGGGATCCATATTGCTGATTCATTCCATGTCTCAGTTTTCCACGGTGAGGGTAAGAAAAAGTAGGAGATTTTCTCAAATCCTCAGAGAATTTATAAGTTTCAGCCATATCCTTCATGTTCTGCACCAAGTTTTCACCGAATAGAAAATTTCCAGAAAAGGGTACGTCCATGCTGCAGATTCCTTTCAGTTTAGGAGAGAGATCTTCTTTGATAAAATCTCTACGGTTTTGCACCATTTTCTGATTAGCTGAACCAATGAATCCCACAGCATCAGAGAGAGTCCGTATTAAGTGACCTAAATCAAGATCTCCATTTCCTTCCCTGACATCATTCAATTTACCAATTGCATTCACAATAGGTATGGCACTAGTAAGGAATTCCTTCTGTACCTCCTGCAACTGGGCATCAACTGCTCTTGTCTTAGGTTTCAAACCTAGCCACACCTGCTTGTTAACTTTGGGAGCAGAGAGAAATTGAATGTTTTCCGGTCGATGATACTTTTCATTGCGTTCCTTTGCCGTTTTAGGGTTAATCTTCATACCTAACATCATGTCAACTAGTTTTGCAATTTTTGGTGAAGCAGGTGGATCAGTTACTTCAGGCGAAGCGAACTCCTTTGATATAGAATCAAAAAGTTTATCACCAGTTTCATCATCAAAATCTTCATCACTAACATCTTCGACTCCATTATCATGATCAATCACATCCTCATATTCATTCGATGGAGAGAACCTGGTGGCTATTTTATCTGCCACATCATCTCCTAGTTTAGACAAACTAGTTTGTAAATTTAAAAATCCGTTTTCCATGATATTTCCTAGTTTTTCTAGAAAATCATTTTTTGAAGCCGTGCTAGTAGTTTGTTTAGACTGCTTACCTCCAGAATCGGTAGATTTACTTCCATTAGCACTACTAGAGGACTGCTTACTACCACCGGCTTCCGTACGTTTCGAGTCATTCTTGCTACCAGTTTTAATTTTTTCTTTTTCAGTAGTTTTAGTTTCTTTAACTGGTACAGCATTGCTGTCAATAATTTCACTCAAAATATCAGAAGACATGACTAGAGAACTGTAAACAATTAACAAGAATATTAAAGTCAAATAATTGTCGAGATAGTAGCTACCTATACAAAAGTTAGAGTTTCCATCGAGAAATTATAGTAAGGTAAGTTTCTTTCCTAATAATCGAAAACGAAATTCAAATAATGATTATAGGTATTTAATTTTCAGTTCATTGTAAAGTTTCAAAATTCTTGTAGCCTTTGAACACTATTCATAAAATAGAGTTTAATCCAGACTAGGGTCAGTCATTCACAAGCATTACCCTAGAGTAAGCCAATTCTTATGGGAAAAAGGGACTAGTCCCGAAATTTCCAAGAATTCATTTTATTTTGCATTTGTATATACAAATGAATCATAAATGGAATAATTTTCTTTCCATTTAATTTATTTTTTGTCAATTCACGCTGTAGTAGCTATGACAGTTTATATTAACAGGAGCTGACACTTTGTTACCACACTTCACGATTGCTAAAAACACACTGAACACACCACGAATGCACGAACGCTTCTCAGTTTTCCCCTAACGAACCTAAGCAGACAGAGGATAATTTAACAGTATCCCATTGGTTGACAGGACAGGCAATTTTGCGCCATTTTTAGGGGCTTGTCTGTTAGAACGACGCTGATTGGTCGGTGTACCTATTTAGTATTTATTTGAGTGGCATTAGCAATTCGGTATTTGAACAAAATAGAAGTTTTCATTTATATTATTTTGAAGTAGTAAGACCTATTCATCAGTAATACAACTTCCTATCCAAATTTTTTAGGTGTGTTGAGATTTTTTTGAAAAAAAAGGCGAAATGTGATTTTTAGGTAATTTTTCGAATTTTCAAAGTACCGGCGCTCACCCTAAATATTTTCTTTATATATTTGACACACATAGTTTTCAGATGCAATTGAAACTTTTCCGCACTATTACGACTTGAAAAAAAATGAAAATAACTCCACCCTACTGGCCATGCATCTGCGTTCATTTCAGGCTGCGTCAAAGAAACGCTCGTGTGCGGGGTCCCTAATAATTATTATTTAGATGATCCGAGTATGTATTAATACATAATTAAATATGCTGATTCCATTAAAACACATTTAACAAATGCTTGATTTTTCCCGCATCAATATTGTAACTATTAAACATCAGTCAAAATCTAGCTAGGTATCTGTTACAATTTCGATATCGTACCATCTCTATACCGAGTTAACATCTCACGCGTTTTTATTTTTTTCAAGAGATCGTTTCTTCCTTTTTGAGCAGTTAAACCATCCAAATGATGAAGGAAATCTTCAGATTGAGGGTTTCCTAGCGTGGTTGTTTGCAGTGACGGATTGAAGTTGCCGAGCCTTTCACATTTGGCAATTTGTGATAGTCACCAGTGACGGTATGTGAGAGACTCTTATGAAAGGGGCCAGAGTATCGATGAGAACTCTCATTGTAGGTGTGAACTGCCTGGTAGCCGTGGAAGTAATGAGGTAACTTGTAAAAAGTAGTATTGGAATCAAAACTTTAAATGAGATACACTAAAGAAAACCTTTAACAACAAAGCATATCAGTCCTAGTGAGAATTGGAGAAAAATAGGTTGACCAATGATGGGGTCATGTAGAACTGTTCTCTGATTGGATGTCACGGAAATGAAATATTTCTAATAATTCTACAAGAGCTGTAATCATGGCTAACTGAAGCATTTCATGTCATTAAACTCTCAGCCTTCGTAGAGTATACACACTCAGTGAGGTGTGCGCTCTATAATTGGTATCTAGCAGTTATTTAGAGGTTTGAACAGACTCTATTCTAACTGGATGTAATATAATTCCTAGTTAAACCTGCTGCGAACATATCAAAGTTTAAACAATAGTGCATATCGGTGGGCCTTTGAAATGTATTCGACAAAATCACCGATGATATTGATTTATTTAATTGAATAATAATCTTGTGAAAGATAATTGACATAGATTTAAAAGTACTCTTTGTGATACAAGAATACCATGTTAAAATACTAGTAATAAAGAATGTTTTTTATCACCTCCTACAGTTTCACTAATACGCGTACAAGCTCTTACATTTCATCTTCAATTTGGTTGACCAATTAAAGTAGCTAAATTTTCTTTTTAGTTGGAATTGGTAGCAGCATGCATTATGAAGGTGCATGCCCAGTTCCCAAAACTTAACAAACTGGATAATGATCAATCGTTCCACCAAGCTTCAAGCAATTGGTTCAATACTTGTCAAGTTATAAATAGTAATAACCTTTGATCTGGTTACTGCTAAAATTCTACTAGAAGGTCTGTTGACAATTAACCAGTGGTTTCACCAAATTTCAGGCAATTTGGTTAACAGTTTTTCAGTTGAGCAAAAACAAGATGATAAATAAATAAATGCCGTCGTAAATATATAACAAATAAAACCAGAAGAGAATATAAGTAGAAATGGGGAGGAATATAGAAACTTTTTTCCTATAAGACCTCTATTTTACTTATTTACTATCTGATCTATTTTATTTTACCTAATTAGTTGCAATGGAGTGTCAATTTAATGTTACCTAATCATTGTTCACGATACTTTTCCTCTCTGAACCAAGGCACTGATTCATTACATGGAAGACAGGATGTGGCAAACACATCATGCAGGTTCAACACATTGATAACAAAACAGGTGAAAAAATTAGTTATTTTTAACTATAGTGTAATAAAACGATGACTAGAATGAATAAATTGCAGTAGTTCATAAACCGTAAATTAACTTGGGAATTTGATATATGGCTGAGAGCTAAATTTATAATACTGTCAAATGAAAATATTTCAACAATGAAAGATTGAAACTACATGGTTATCATATTTCTAGATGCTAACAAAGTCTTTAAATACTGTTAAATATAGAGGAATTGCAATACTAGCGGATCAAGTGAGCTGCCAACAATTTTAGAAGAAACTCTTCCTTACGTAAAGAACCAGTCATAAAAACACTCAACCCACATGGTTAAATTTACAGACTGTAAACTCAATACCCATTAGGTCTAAAAGTATTTTGGTGACATTTTTTGTACGGTACTAATTATCGGGAGATTTTCTACACTGACCCGTACTTATTTTCAGGGTCACTTTCTCTCATAAATTTTTGTAATATTTGACAACTGCTCTTAATAATTGTAGAGCGTACACCACCGCAAAACCGTGGTGGTCACGCTTTTCTCCCTGGACAGGGTGGAAGATAAAATTTTAAGGTTGTCTTAGCATCTTTCAAATCTTTTCAATGGTATTGGCAACACCATCTGTCCCCATCAGCCTGTGAAACCACACCAATGTTAGTTTGTTTTACCTGAATGCATTATAGTCACTCGCGTCCTTTCATGTCCTGTTAGACGAGATCAGGGATGATTTTCGGTACAGGCTTTCTCCAATTGTCTATTTTCCTTTATTCGATGAACATTGTGCCAAGAACAATATTTACTTTCTGCGGACGAGAGCTTGCCAAAGACACCAAATTTATGATATGGCACTCACTATCGGGAGAGTTTCTCCCTTGACCCTTTATTAGGCCTAATTTTCTCCAGAGCGTTCACCATCGAATTCATACTCCATTTCCATTAGAACTAAAAGTTTCACCGTGCTTTCTTTGGTTTGGCAATCCTTATCTGAAAGTGCTTTCCTTGGCCTGTTATTATTTTCAAAGGTTCACGTTGTCCCAAATGTTAGTAGTAGTTCGAGAGCGCACACTACTGAAAATCCGTGTAGGTTACACTGCCACATCTTCTGACCATGTTCAGAGTGAAATCTCAACATGGGAGGAGTAGCGATGATATCCATGATGTCGCCAGTTACCAATTCCCTGCTTTAAAAGGTTTTGGGAAGTATAATTTTGAACCATCATCCTGGAATAAAAGACCGAATAAGTAAATTTCACACTAATGTAATAGAGTTGCTTTATTACAATAAATAAAGAACAAGTTAAATACGGCCCAGGAATCTATGGCACGCTTACTTATATGCAGAGATGGGCGAAAAGTACATCGAAAATATTAAAGTACTACTAAGTACAAGTACTCGTATAAGAAAGTACTTTTAAAGTACAAGTATTTTAAAGTACCAAGTACATCTACTATATAATTTAAATACTAATAAATCATATAGACCTATAACGACGTCTTCGTTCTTCATGTAAACAAGGTAAAATAGTTTTATTGAATTATTATACAATAATTGTAATTTCTGATCACACTTTTCTCTGATAGTACATCATCACAGTGACTTTTCTCTGATAGTACATCATCACAGTGACTCTTTTCTCTGATAGTACATCATCACAGTGACTCTTTTCTCTGATAGTACATCATCACAGTGACTCTTTTCTCTGATAGTACATCATCACAGTGACTCTTTTCTCTGATAGTACATCATCACAGTGACTCTTTTCTCTGACAGTACATCATCACAGTGACTCTTTTCTCTGACAGTACATCATCACAGTGACTCTTTTCTCTGATAGTACATCATCACAGTGACTCTTTTCTCTGATAGTACATCATTCTTTCTATACTAGATTCATAATAGTGCTGTGATTAGATTGATAAACCTGATAATGGTTATATTAGAAAGCCCCTCAAATTGCTTTTGGATGCTAAGATCATGTTTTGGCGTAATAGAAGTCTTTGAATAAGTCGTATTATCTTTAATCATGTCATATGGATGCAATTTGTGGTGTACATCGTCTGGCAAAGTTCAATCCCATGATTATAAAGTTAATAAAATGGGTAAATTTTGAAGGTTATTCGTTACATTGAACTAAGAGAAAGTTGTATTTAAGATTACTAGAATACATTTTGTAAAATTAATTTATAACTTTTCATTATTGAACACTGAACATGTTTCGACAAATTTACATTAAGTTAAGCGGACCGTCCCCAGATTTTGAAAAAAATTTATTAATAAAGTTATGGTTCTGAAACTTTGTACTTATTTATGAAATTGAATTCAAAGACATTTTTGTTCGTGACATTTTTTCGATTAGACCCATAGAAAACGAGTTATTCGAATTTCGAACAATTTCCAAAAAGACTATGGCTTTTTTTTTTTGGTTGATGCTATTAATGTATTATAAAATTAATTATAATTAATTTTATTGATAATTAAATTATCAATGTATTATAATTCTTAGTAAAAAAAAATGCGAAGCTTCGATAAAGTCATCTTTCGACACTTAGAGGTTTTATTGATCAATATTTTTTATCTATTTTATTTCTTTATGAAGAATTATTGCTAACTATTTGTATACTTTTATGCAAGTATTTCAAATTTCCTAATTTTGTAATGTAGATGTTGCATTCATTCATTGAATCTAATCCCTTCTTTCTATTCATTTATGTTATCTTTTTTTTTCTAATGGTAAATTTATGACTTAAATGTTCAAATAAGGGGATCATCCCACTCACAAAATTGTTTCTTTATTGTGCATCCTAGAATTTTTTTATAAAATTAAAAATTATCAGCACATAGCTACTAAAATATCAAAGTGTACGATGTAAATATTTGTTCATTCTTGATGTTAACTAGAGATGGGACGAAGTATCGGAATTGTTATCGGTAATTTTTCTGATGTCAGTAAAAAGTATCGATACCAAGAGTATTTTAAATTTCTTCAATATAATTTATAGGTTTATAGTACCTATTAAATTGAAACCTAAAATGAGACAAACCAAAGAAAGCCCTTAACAACAAAGCATATCAGTCCTAGTGAGAATTGGAGAAAAATAGGTAGACTAGTGATGACGTCATGAAGAAGTGTTCTCTGATTGGATGTCACGGGATGAAATATTTCTAATAATTCTACAAGAGCTGTAATCATGGCTAACTGATGCATTTCAAGTCATTACACTCTCAGCCTTCGTAGAGTAAACACACTCAGTGAGGTGTGCGCTTTATAATTAGTATCTAGCAGTTATTTACTCGAGGTTTGAACAGACTTATTCAAACTGGATGTAATATAATTCCTAGTTAAACCTGCTGCGAACATATCAAAGTTTAAACAATAGTGCATATCGGTGTTCTCTGGAAATATGTTAGACGAAATCGCCAATAATTTTTATAATTGAATAATAATCCTGTAAAAGATAATAGACATAGGTTTACAAGTACTCTTTTTGATACAAGATTTATACTATGTTAAAATACTAGTAATTGAGACTTTTTTATCACCTACATTTAATCTTATTTAGTAGACCAATTGCCCTCTAATACTTTATGATTACCTTATCCATAGAGAAAGCAGGACAATTTAGCAATTTGAAGTAGTTAAATTTTCTTTTTAGTTGGAATTGGTAGTAGCATGCATTATGAAGAAAAACTAAACTCTAATACTTGCACTCGGTAGAGCGCATACTTTCTCCATTGCTAACCTATTACCTTGACCTAAATCTTTGACCCGTTTGCTACTTAAATGTAATTAACTGGATAATGATCAATCGTTACACTAAATTTCTGGCAATTTGGTTAGATACTTTTGGAGTTATGTGAATAACTAGATTATAAATAAATAAATGCCGGGTGAAATACAACCTTTTGCTTTCTGCGAAGGTAATTCTCAATGATTCAATAGTAGGAATGCTGATAATTAACTAAACTTTTTTTCCTATAAGACCTCTATTTTACTCATTTACAATCGGATCTCTTTTATTTTACCTAATTAGTTGCAATGGAGTGATAATTTAATATTTACTAATCACTTCTTAAAGAGACTTTTCCCCTCTGAACCAAGGCACTGATCATTTGCATGAAAGACGAGATGTGGTTAACACATCATTCAGGTTAAACACATTGATAATAATACAGGTGATAAATTAGTCTTTTTGAACTAGTGTTATGAAACAATGACTAGAATAAATAAATGGAAATAGTACACCAACCGTCAATCAACTTGGGAATTTGATATATGACTGAGAGCTAAATTAATAATACTGTCAAATGAAAATATTTTCATCACACTATTAGATTGAAACTACATGGTTAAAAAGCGTTCCATTTGATCCATATCTTTATTTATCTGTTAATTCCTTAAACAGTGATATACAGACACTGAAATATAACAATATCAAGGTACTGCAATTCTAGCAGTTCAAGTGAAATGACAACTATTTTACAAGAAACACTTCCGTAAAGAACCAGTCTTAAAAACTTTTAACCCGCTCGGGTTAAATTTACAGAATGTAAACTCAATACCCATTAAAATTGGAAGTTTTTTGGTGAAATTTTTCCTATGGTACTCATTATCAGGAGAGTTTCTACCCTGACCCGTAATTGTTTGCAGGGTCACTTTCTCTCCAAAACTTTTGTAATATTTGATAACTGCTCTTAATTTTTCTAGAGCGTGCACTACCGCAAAATCGTGGAGGTTACACACCCAGATTTTTTTGTTCCCGGACAGGGTGGAAGATAAAATACAGAGGTTCTCTTAGCATCTCCTTCAAATCTTTAGTAGTAAGAATCTTGCCGTTTTTTAATGGTATTGGCAACACCATCTTTTCCCCATCAGCCTGTGAAACCACACCAATGTTAGTTTGTTCTACCTGAATGCATTATAGTCACTCGCGTCCTTCGGAATGAGATCTTTCTGCAATTGTCTTTTATTTTCTTTCATCGAAGAACATTGTGCCAGGAACAACTTTCTTAGGGCCTGAGCTAGCTGATAGGACGAAATCCTTTCTATTCTGTACAGGTACATAAAGTTCAGCCCTCCAAAGTATGAGATTATTATAGTTTCGAGAGAAAAAATGATCTAACTTTATTATATTGGGAAATTACAACTAAAAATTCATAATTTCGAAGAGGTAATTCAAATTAAAGGTTGAAAGTTTTAAGATTGCTTTACTGTAGTTAACTAATAATACTGCGGAATTACTCTCAGACTTGATATATTGATTAACCTGAAATGTAAAACAATATCCAGGAACTGCAATACTAGCGGATGAAGTAAACCCAAACTGCTGAACTAGAAACACTTCCGTAAAGAACCAGTAATCTTTAAGCTCACCTGGGTATGACTTAATTTAATGCCTATCATATCTTATAGTTTTTTATTAACCAGTTATTATTTTTATTAGGTATGTGTGCTTTGTTCCTTAACTTTCATGGTACTTTATTACAGCACTAGATTTTTCCAGGAGGTACACCAATGAATTCATAGTCAATTCCCATTAGAACTAAAAGTTTTTCTGTCCATTTTTTGGTGAGGCAATCATTATCGGAAGAGTGCTTTACTTGGCCTGTGATTATTTTTAAAGGTCAACGTTGTCCCAACTGTTTGTAGTAGTCGATGTACGCTTGAATTTTTTCAAGAGCTCGCACAACTGAAAATCCGTGTAGGTCACACTGCCACAACTTCTGACTATGTTCAGGTTGGAATCTGAACGTGGGAGGCCTGGCGATGATTTCCTAGATGTCTGTAGTTATCAATTCATGACTTGCTTTAAAAGGTTTCGGGAAGTATAATTTGGAACCATCAGTCTGGTAAACAAGACCAAAGCAAGTTAATTTTACCCTGATGTAATATCGAGTTAAGATAATATTTTTCGTTGACATAAGAACAAAAGTTAAATTCGGGCCCAGGAATCTCTTGCACACTTTCTCATATGTATGATTATAATTAGCAGGTATGAGTGATTGAAGATTTATAGCTTGATATTTTATGTCAAAATTGTGTAGAGCTATCTGTAGCACCCTGTATATTTGACTACAACTTGTTAAAAGTTATCAAAGGATTTTTTTGGTTCCCATCATTATTACGACAAGATAAAAGATTTTTTTTAACACAATATTTAATTTAATAATGAATTAACAAATCAGGAACCCAAGAGCTGACAAGTCGATGTAGAAGAGGAGCTAGAACGATCAGCTTTGTAATTCGGTTGTCTGTAATATTCAGGCCCGAAATACAAATGAGGGTTAGATTGTTGCTTTTGTTATTAGTATAATGAGAGTGACAACGATGATCAATCTCAATTATTTTTTAGGAAAATTTTGATCGAAACATTACAAGAGATCTGAGAGGCAAATTCAAACTCTTGCTTTGCTTTAGGTTTTTAGTTTTGCTTTCCTCTAGCAAAGTCAGGAATTTTGGGCTTTTTTTGCATAAGTTAGAAGAGTATAATCTTCATCCAGAGACTTATGTATATACAAAATTGAAGTTAGGAATACCAGTTTTATTGAGACTGTATATACAAAATTTCTCTGTGCATTTTTTGGCTGGGCGATCCTTATCGGAAGAGTGTTTTCCTTGGCCTGTTGTTATTTTCAAAGGTCTAAGTTGTCTCACCTGTTGGAAAGTAGTTGATGTACGCTTTATTTATTTCGAGAGCGCACACAACTGAAAATCCGTGGAGGTCACACTGCCACATCCTCTGACCATGTTCAGGGTAGAATCTGAACATGGGAGGACTGGCGATGATATCCTTATGTCGCTAGTTACTAATTCATGACCGGCTTTAAAAGGCTTCGGGAAGTATAATTTCGAACCATCAGTCTGTAAAACAAGACCAAAGTAAGGTAATTTGGTGCACGACGAATTGCCACTGGGTGAACCGCCCGTGTGGGTGAATTGACACTGGCTAAATTGGCACGGAGAGAGAATTGCCACTTGTTTCCCAGTAAACATTACTATGTTGGGCCAACGCTGTCATGCCGGTCTCTGTGTATTAGGCTATCAGAGACCTGACATTGGCCCACCTCACGGATGTCCAACGGCCCAGAACGGTATAACCACGTATAAACGACTTATTGATGCTGGCAATACTTAATGTTGCCCATGCCATGCATCTATTGGCCAGTACTTTATTCATATAACAGGTGTATTAATTAGATAACGCTTTACAGAACACGAAGACAACAGTTACTTTTAACAATGTAGTAACAGTCCTACAATACATTTTACAAATATAAGTCATGAAAAAATAGAACAGATGCCAATTCTAACTCAAATCTAATTATGTAATTTTATTTACGCTATCTTAACCAAATAATAATATTCATATTTGAAATTAAATAGGATGTACAATTTTCAGTGTGAAATTATTTCAAACGAAGAAATAACTTCTCATACTAAACATATGAATTAGCTAGCGTCCAAGTTCATTTTTATGAATGAAATAAATGAAGTTATGAATGAAATAAATGAAGTGTTAAATTAATTATTGAAGGGATAACAGGTTTATTTATACTGAATTGCCAGAAACTGCTACAATTTCAAAGATATACTTAATTGAGGATATTAGATTGGCTATTTGGTGTGATTAAAGTTTAGAGATCGTTTGCGCATATTTTCTCTGATTGTCTGGCGATAACTGCTAAATAGAACAGGTAGACCATATAATAAATATACTGGTACATCTAAAAATCACTGGATTGGTTAACCAATGTTTCCCTTCATTGGGCCAGTGCTGCTTGGCAACAGTTGGCCCAATGTAGTTTTCATTGCATTGGTCCAGTGTGTAATAGAATTGGCGTGCCAATGCCAGATAGTGCCTTTCCTTTGCCAACGTTTACCGACGTTGGCCAGACAGTGCAATGTTATCAGGGTTATTAAAAGTTATTTATTATAATAGTTTTAATTACTTTGAACATTCTTTGATTCGTAAGGATGTTTATCAAGATTTTATAAACCATTTCTTTTTACTATACTTACAGTTACCAGTAGACGGGTACGTATTTACATGTGTGCACTTTCTTACCAGGACTTAGTCTATGAATATGTGATCGAAGCTATGACTACAGTGCTCTCTGGTAATCTATGTCACAAAATTGTCAATGAAATTTTTCGTATTGCGCTCATCGGGAGAGTTTCTACCCTGACCCGTAATTATTTTCAGGGTCACTTTCTCCTAAATTTTTGTAATATTTGATATTTGCTCTTAATTTTTCTAGAGCGTACACTACCGCAAAACCGTGGAGGTCGCACACCTCCACCCTGGACAGGGTGGAAGATAAAATACAGAGGTTGTCTTAGCATCTCCTTCAAATCTTTAGTAGTAAGATACTTGCCTTTTTCAATGGTATTGGTGCCTTTTTTAAATGGTATTGGTAACACCATCTCCTCCCCCCAAACCCCCACCCCTCCACACCAGCCTGTAAACAACATCAATGTTAGCTTGTTTACAATTCACTGCAGAACAAATTCGAATAAGGTTTTATAGCCGTAATACGTATCGGTAAATACTTCGATTATTTCATAGCTTAATTTCAATGTCAATTTGTGAAGCGCCCGGTATATTCAGCTAATGATTTTTCAAGAATACTAGTTACATCAAATAATTAGATCAAGAACTATAATTTAAAGTTATATTTAACTTCTTTATTACATAAATTCCAATATATTGCAGTATTTTAATTTCTACTCACTCGCGCCAGTCCTTTCATGTCCTTTTGGATGAGATCAGAGATGATTTTCGGTACGGACTTTCTCCAATTGTGCCAGGAACTATATATACTTTTTGCGGACGAGAGCTTGCAGAGGACACCAAATTTATTGAATGACATTAGATATCGGGAGAGTTTCTTCCCTGCCTTCATTATTTGTTGGCTCACTTCCTCTCCTAAACTTTATGATATTTTATTACAGGCCTAATTCACTCCAGAGAGTTCACCATCGAATTCATACTCCATTTCCATTAGAACTAAAAGTTTCCCTGTGCATGTTTTGGTTAGACAATCCTTATCGGAAGACTGCTTCCCTTGAACTGTTATAATTTTCAAAATTCTGCGCTGTCCCAACTGTTGGTACTATTTAATGTAATCTTTTTTAAGACTCTGAACAAAAGTTTTTGCCCATTTTCAGGATGAAATCTGAACAACTTTGAATTATCATTCTGTAAAACAAGAACAAAGTTAATTTACCCTCCTGTAATGAAGTTTCTTTATTGCCATAAGAAAAGAGCAAAAACTAAATACGGCCCATGGGTCAGGAATTTCTTAAAAGTTGAAATTTATATCGCTCCGTACAAAATAGTTCGGCATGAAACACCATATTATTATATTTGTATGTTAATTAAATTGGTTCAAAAACAGCCTAAGCAGATGGCGCTGCAGGCTTGAAACTTCTTGCGTAACTATTTTTGAAACCATTTTGTTACCTATTTTGACAATGCATATACATGTACAAAGTTATCAGACTTGGCAATTATAATTTAACTATTATAATAAACTCGCTCCACCAGGGGACTATCTCTATCAAAGGCAAGAGTAATAAAGCAGTGTCAGGTTCTGGGAGAGTCTGTTTAATATTTGGCCAATTGCACAAATTTAACAGTTTGGGGACCTTGTCCTCGGGGCACACCTAATGTTGAAGTTAACAAATTAAATCAATCTCACTTTAATTTAGTTTAGGTATATTAATGCACATTTCATGATTATTTAATGAGCTGGCAGGCGCCACGCCCACCTTTGATGTTTAATGAATTAATAACTGGTTATTTTCAGCTGAAAACTAACTTAATAGAATCACAATAGTAATAGAACAAGACTCGTCTGTCTTGTTCAAATACCTATATAAATACGCCACTTTGATAAATAGGTACATCGACCAATTAGTGTCGCTCTAACAGACACACCTCTAAAAATGGCGCCAAATTGGCTATGCTGTCAACCAATGGGAGGCTGGTAAATTAAGTGTATTCCGTGACATTCTAATTTTACACTCTGGGCCCTCATTTTGCTGCAAACCGCATCGAATTTGGTAGCATTTTGATTTTATGTTTTTAAATATTTTTATAATCAAAACTCTACAAAACCTATTTTACTTCCAACTTACTAATTTTAGAATTTTTAGGTTGAGGAAAAAGAATGTACCTACACCATTTGTTTTGATTGTCAACAAGGTATTAGGGTTAGTAAATCCAATTAATAGTCGTGTAAACGTATAAAAATGAATGAACTTTTATAATAGTAACGTTTATATACTATAGGAACACTTAATATCTAAAATAAAGACCGAAAACGCATAGTTTGTTTATAAAATTCAAATTTGTAATCAAAACAAAGAGTGTACAATCTTCTTTTCTTCTTGAGAATCAGATTAGTGATTTGCTCAATTGTTGCTCACAGAGTTTTAAAAAACTTTAAAAACAAATAATAAAATATATACTGAACCAAATTGTCATAGACCTTAGTTCTATAATATTATGTTATAAACTCAATGGAATTTTTATTTTATTTATAAACTCAATGGAAGCCTGGAGTTTAATTGAATTATTTTAGATTTGCTTGTTGTTGAATCAAAAATATTGGGCTTTCATTTTAATAACTTGAAAAATATTGCTATGGAATGAACAATAAAGCACTTCAATTGTTGTAATAGACTGTATGTTAACCTGCTTCCTACCACCTTGATTTTCTTAGTTTTAAACTAAATGCTTTTTAAACAAAAAACGTTTGAGTAAATTAATATATATATATATGTATAATAATTCTGATTCGTATTATTTAGCATTTATCGAAATATATGTAAGGCATTTACCTACTTGCGGTGATCCTATCCTAGAAATATTTCATTCCTCAAGTATGCTTTGCCGTGACGCATCTTAATTCCTTGTTAAGTGACTGCGTTCTCGTAGTAGCTTTCGTGCATACATGTGCGGTCAACCACTTTACTTAATAATATATTAAGAACCTCTCTGCCAGGTCATTAAACAATCATGAAATGCGCAGTATAACAAACTAGCGGACACAACAAACTACATTAGCAACTCTCGGCTATTTCATTAGAAGTATATAGTTCTTCATTTGTTTAACTAGGTAAATATGTCCAAGGGGTAAATATGTTCATGACCGTACCCCATTTATAACACACTGTACTCAAAAAGAATTCATCCATATAGCATGAAATTTCTTTCTATAGTACAAATACATCTAAAAATCTATACAAGTTTGTTTTTATTCCGAAAACATGATTACAATCTGTGGGTGAAGACTTAAACTATGGAGTTGAGACTGAACAGACACAGATTCTTGTTTTTCTATAATAAATATATACATTAAAATATAAGACTTTGATTAATCTATTTTCCTCAAAATTAAAATTTTCATATCTGCTAAAAGGAAGTAAAACAGATTGTAGCTCTGACAGTTGTGTGTATATATATATACTTATACCCGGTTGTGCATGCGTTTGTAAGATGTGACGTCACGTTATGCTTCTCTCTGATTGGCTGATAGATGCCTATTAAGTTCCTAGACTTAGAAGAATAAATATCCTCTGGTGGCTATTCTTATTTCTATTGGAAAATATCCTCTTCCTAAACAAAGTTAGAAATATGAACATTAGTTAATTACAGTTCCATATCCAGTGAAGACTTGATGAACTCTATTACCCTTTAGTCTACCTATATTGGTTGGGTTCTCGGTAAACTATTTTTTTAATCTTCTGGAACACCTTGGTCCATTTTTTGACATAACTAATCTGGTCTGGAGAATGTCTGCCCTGACCTGTGATCACTACTAACTCCTTTATGTCTTCATCCTGACAGAATGTTATAAAAGCTTTCACCTTTTCTATTCCATTCTCTACAGAGAAACTATGCAAATCGCAGGATTTCGAGTCTTGGGATGATTAATATTAAAGGAGAATAGGTTTGGACGGTGAGGAACATGTTTAATATCCTCTACCTCTATTTGTTGAGGTGTTTTGACGAGCGTTCCTGGAGCATTAGTGAACCATCTTTCTGTAAAATTACACAATTTAATGAATATTTAAGTTTGTTATTTACAGTTAACTTAGATTCGCATACGTTAAGTAAGAAATTTTCGATATAGAAAGTTAATTATTGCAGATACCGATACTAGGTTTTGGTAATCTGATGCTTAAAATTCACCAATATTTTTAATGGTTTATTATTATTCATTTTACCCTGATACAATAGTACCAGATTTAGTTGTTACGGTAGGTATGCATGCATATAGCACAATCTATTATCTACCAATGAGTTACCTAATACCTGATTGTTCTAAAGAACGCGCACTGCTATTGGTCTGAAGCATTGATGACGTATGTGTGGAACTTGCTGAAGAAACAGACTTAATGAAATGGTATGAAACCAGTTTGTTTTAAAATTTAATATTGATAAGTTTTAAGCATGATTTAATTAAATTTGATTAACAATTATTCTAATATTCTGCTAATCCATTGAAGCTGCAAAATATTCGATATAACCATGGTAGTACAAGTTTGAAACATGTCGGTTAGTCCGACAGTTATATTTTTCTGTGTTATTTCTAATTTTATTTTTGATTAAAATATAAATAATTATCTTTTTTTAATTTGTATTCCTCATTCGATTTTATCAGCTAATGGATACCAATCTAAAAGCTAAGCGATGCACCACATTACGGCGCACCACTGTACGTTCTAATCAAGGGACATTAACTTAACAAGGTATGCTACGCCTTGATACGAATTTTAGACTCCTCTGCGCATAAACAAATACGAACACACGGCCGTGTGCCCCTGCAATAATTGATACAGCGACTTAATTAGTTATTTGTATATAAGAATTTTTGCCGTGGTTGTTTGTGCTGGGTGCGGATGCAATGAAAAAAGTTTAATTGTTCTGATTAAATTATTTAGGTTTTCTAAAAATGTAGGAATAAGGAAGAAATAGACAGGATAAGAAGAGACATGATATTAAACCTAACTAAAAAATATATGAAAAGTTTTCACAATGCTGAATACAGCCAGTTTAGTCCAAAAAAACAAGTTGAAAGGCATTTTATTCTAAAAAGAATGAATAACAGACCTTGTTTCTATGTAAAAATAATTATCATGGGGCACACGGCCGCACACCAGCCAGCGTCTTTCACAACAAAACTGTAATCATCTTGATATGAACCTGCGCATTACTCTACCTTGTAGTTAATATGTCTTGGTTCTAATAGATAGGTAATTTGAAGCAAGATAATTGATATAAGGAGTGAATTTGATGAATTTTATCCAATGTTTATACTCGCTAAATTAAAACACAAAATTCAATTCTTTGATTGAGATGTTTTTTGTAATAGAAAATAAAATTTATCATAGAAGACTGCAATAATTATAATTTTACTGGGTAACTATTGTAAACTTTTAGTCCAAGGTATTATTAGAACTTATCAATTAGGTAGATGTACTCCGAACACCCCTGCCAGGTCATTAAACTATCATGGTCTGTGATGAGAACAACAAATAGCGGATACAACAAACTACATAACTGCCAGTTACGTTGAAACCATTAAAAGAAAGTACAGTGGTGCGCCGTCAGCTTTTAGATACTGTTGACCTAATGGAGCTTAATTATCTCATGTTAAATCATAAATAGACTGCAAAAGTGTCTGTCTCACTAATTGGACGTCTGACCAATGACTGTCATGACCTCCATTTTGTTTACAAACTTTCATACGTCACGGTTTGTGAATTATGATTTTATATTTTAATCATAAATTTATACGTTTATAAAACTTTATAATTTCTTACTTATAACAATTTATTCATAATTATTACCACCTATTTAATCATTATAATCAAAATACGTCTGTCAGAAGTGATTCAGATGTTTTCCCATTTTCTTTGCGTCCGTCTGACCATGTTTCGTTTTCAATGTATGGTTACTTTTTGTTCTATTTTGTTTCAAACTATTCTAGAAGCATCCTTTCCTCCTCCGTATAAAAGCATTGATTGCATTGTTTCGCTTTTTATATTATGCAGTCAGAAGAATACAGATCTCTAAGATGTTTTGCTCGTTTCCTTTAACTAGGTCTGACATGGATGGCCACTGCTTCAACATAATGTCCTTTTAGAACCTATAAAAAAGGCATTTTAGGATTAATAAATAGGTATTTACCACGAAATAGCAAATAAGAAAAAAGTGTGAAGACGAATAAACAATTCATTCATTAAAAATTCAATGAACCTAGTTTATAGTATTTATTCAAATTTAACCTCAGACTTTTATAAAAAAAAAGGGTTCGGTAAATTGAAATTCATGAAATGAAACTAATTCCCACTTGTGAAATAAGACTCCTTTGAAATGCAAAAATTCGATCAGACTCATCGATCTTAAAAGGTGATATTTTGGTGTTTGGAAAGAGATGGCAAACGAAACACGACTACCTTGAAATACGAATCGAATACTTTACATTCAAGTAATAGTAATGAAATCATTTGAATTCAACAATAGGTAGAATAAATATAATGATTAATTTTTATATGAAAGGTTAATAAGTACAACCTACTGGGATTTTTAAACGTGTAATGAATTTAAATAAACTATACTCATTTAGGTGAACACATTACACCTAACGACAAATTAGGTAAATAAAAAATAAATAACAAAATAATTTTATACAGAAAATTTGCTTGCTTAAGGCGGAAAGCTAATCTTATCTGTAACAAGAGTATCAGTTAAATAAAAAAAAAAATTATAAATGGAAAACACCATATACAAATCTAATAAAAATAAATAAATGCACATTCATGTCACCTTTCATACAAAAGTTTGACCAAATTAATTTTCTCAATTAATTTTATCATAATTACGCAAACTATGCCATTTAACTTTGAATTTAAATATATTGGAACCAAAAGGATGTAAAACATATTTCGACACGATTCTCGTGAAACAGTTTTTTATTTTAAATATATGCTGTTTACAATGGATAGTGATGACAACTTTATCAAGGAAGATTACGTGAAAGTGACCCAAAATTATAGGACAGGACACTTCAAGATGGGTCTCGCCAAAACTTACCTGTTGTCAATAAAATGACATGCACCTCTTTCCAATCACCAAAAATTTCTCATTGATCGAGGAGTCTTATATAATTTTTATATTTGGAAGATGTCATCTTTCATGACAGCCATCATTAAAACACACAAAAACCCTTATTTTTCAATTGGAGGGAGTCTTTTTTCGCAACTGGGTATCAATCCTATATTAAATTTGTATTTACAGCAAACCATCTTAGTAGACAAACCTCAGACTAAGCAAACCATATATTAGATAATTAAGGATAAATCACTTACAAGATAAAACAGTTTTTCCCTAAACTGTTGAATTTGTGCGATTGGCCAAATATTAACCTGACACTGTTTTATTTAATCTTGCCATTGATTGTGATAAGAGATAGACTCCTGGTGTAGAATTTAGTATTTACCAATGCATTAGGATTTAAGAGGGGCAGTATTTGGATAGTGGAGGATTGGAATAGATAAAATATTTTCACTTCTTGCTTTTCACCCTATCAGCAGGTACTATTCAAACTAGATAAGCAGAATTCTAGGTATTCTGCGAAATTTATTTATCCTAATACTTCATATTATTTAAAAGATGCCAACTTGTTTATATCCCATGCTCTGGCAAGGCACAGTTATCTAACTCTTAATGTATTAAAGGCCTGAACATTACAAACACCTCAACAACGGACATTCTGTCTCCTCGTCAGCAAGTTCTTGTCCGCCTACAGTTGTACCAGGAAAGATGTGGATTAACGAGAGGAAAGTTAAACTTTGTTTAAAATTCTAAAATCAATAAGGTAAATCTTGAAAATATTACCATAGTGTCAACTGATATAGCGAGTCAATTAAACCAGTTGCCTTCTTGAAAAAAAATATATATAGGTACCTAATAACACTAATACCTTTGCTGCATATTTACTAGATACATAATATTTTTTGTAGCTAAATATGCAGGATGTTTTAGTTTTAACAATTGACATCAAATGTCAATCTATGAATCTTTAATCATACATATGAGCAAGCGTGCAAGAAATTCCTGGCCCATGGGCAGTATTTAACTTATGCTCTTTTCTTTGGCAATAGTTAGTTAGTTAGTGTCTGATGATGTTCTTGATGCTTCAGAACAAGCTATTTCGCATCGAACTTCTCAAGCTGCGCATAGACATCAGGAAACTGATGTCTATGATATGTCAGTCTATGTTCATTGAAGAAACTACTCATGATAGAGTCAGAGCATGTTCCTTTTTTTTGGATAATCATAATTAGTGCAGAGCAGGTCATGACATGTTTGCCAGACATCTTCTTATATGTGAAAGGTAGGGTGGAGATATTCAGGTTATGGTAATGAAGAATTTCTGTTATTTGGCGAGAAATTGGATAGATTCCATTGTTTGTAGGTTCCACACATGGGTATGCAGCTGATGATTGAAGTTGTAGGGTTCTTGCATAATATTGGAGTAGGAGTTGCTTTCTTCGTTTTTGCAAAGATGGCTCCCCACTGTCTGCATATAGACTTTCCATTGGGGAAGACCTATATGCACCAGTACAGATTCTAATTGCTGCATTGTGCACAGGATCCAATGACAGGCCAAAATAATCACAGGCCAAGGAAAGCACTGTAGTTCTAATGGGAATTGACTATGAATTTTATGGTGTACGCCCTGGAAAAATCCAGTGCTGTATAAAGTACCATGAAAATTTAGCACACCTAATAAAAATAATAATTTGTCAGTGGAGAAACTCTCCCGATATACCAACCAGTGCTACGTCAAAAAGTTCACCATAAAACTTCTAGATATAGATATTAAATGAAAATTATGCACAGGTGAACTTTAAGATACTGGTTCTTCACGGAAGTGTACCTAGTTTAACAGTTTGGATTTACTTCATCCGCTAAGATTGCAGTTCCTTTATATTGTTTTACATTTGAGGTTAAGGGGACCGTTCCCGGGAAAAATGGCAAAATTAAAGAAAAAAAATTTATTGTGTAAATAGTTGCTTTTTAACCGGAATAGTGTGTGCAAAATATCAGAGCTCTCATGTTACTCTAGCCCCCTGGGGAGAGGGAGAAAGGGGATCGGGGGGTAGGAAGTCAATTTGTACTCTAAAAACCAATTCTCAGCCAATTATAATTAGTAATAATTAATTATCTCGCTATATCTGGTGTCTAACGTGCCACTAATCAAATACACACTAAGGTATGCCCCTCAGTTACCCGCAAACCTTCACAGGAGTCGTATGCAGCTTGTCAGATTATCAAACTTTGAATGGGATTTTCTATTAGTTCAGAGATCTAAAAATCTTGTAATTCAAAAGCCTAAGACGTTGCGATTTTTTGATTATATTCACCCCGGAATTCTCTACAAACTTCAGAAGAGTTTTATTTAATTTCTTCAAAATATTGAATTTTGAAAAATATATAGGGTTTCAATTTTTTTTTTTTTTTCACTAAAAATTTCAATAATTCGAAAAATCAAAAAACGCTTCCAGATTATGGAGAATCGAATGCAAGAAACCATAATGTCATAGCTACAAAATTGTAGTAACCATTTATAAATTTACACACCGTTCGAAATTTCGAATAACTCTTTTTCTACGGGTCGAATCGAAAAAATGTCATGACACAAAAACATCTTAGAATTTATTTTATATATGTGTACAAAGTTTCACAACCGTAGCTTCAATAATAAAAATAATTCCGCATTATTATTAGTATACTATAGTAAAGCAATATTAAAACTTTCAACCTTTAATTTGAATTCTCTCCGAAAGTTAGATCTTTTTTTTTTTTCTCTCGAAACTATAATAATTTCACCCTTTGCAGGTCTGAACTTTATGTACCCGTACATAATAGAAAGGATTTAGACCCTTCAGGTAGCTCTCATCCACGAAAAGTTGTTCCTGGCACAATGTTCATCGATGAAAGGAAAAATGACAATTGGAGAAATCCTGTACCGAAAATCATTCCTGATCTCATCCAGAAGGACATGAAATGACGCGAGTAACTATAATGCATTCAGATAGAACAAACTAATGTTGGTGTTGTTTCACAGGCTGATGGGGAAAGATGGTGTTGCCGATACCATTAAAAAAAAACAAGGATCTTACTACTAAAGATTTGAAGGAATTGCTGACAACCTCTGCATTTTATCTTCCACCCTGTCCAGGGACAAAAGATGTGGATGTGTGACCTCTATGGTTTTGCGGTGGTGTGCGCTCTAGAAAAATTAAGAGCAGTCATCAAATATTACAAAAATTTAGGAGAAAGTGACCCTGAAAATAATTATGGGCCAGGGTAGAAACTCTCCCGAGATTGAGCACCGTACGAAAAATTTCACCAAAAAACTTTTAGATCTAACGGGTAGAGTTTACAGTCTGTAAATATAACCATGAGAGTTAAAAGTTTTTCATGACTGGTTCCTGCGTAAGAAAGCGTTTTTTGTAAAATAGTCGACATTTCACTCGATCTGCTAGGATTGCAATTCCTCGATATTGTTATATATTTTAAGTGTGCTACATCCTGTCTTCCATGTAGTGGATCAGTGCCTTGGTTCAGAGAGGAAAAGTCTCGTTGAAGAAGTAAATAATAATTGAACACTCCATTGCAACTAATTTAGTGAAACGATTGGTTACCATTTATAACTGACTGTATTGAACCATATTGCATTAAACTTGTTGGAACGATTGATCATTATCCAGTCTAAGTTTTGGGAGCGAACGGGTCAAAGGTTTAGGTCAAGGTAATACATAAGCGATAAGTAATACATAAGTATGCGCTCTACCGAGTGCAAGTAATTGAGTTTAATCAGTCTTCATAATGCATGCTACTACCAATTCCAACTGAAAGAAAATTTAGCTATTTCAATTCGTCAACTAAATTGAAGATGAAATGTAAGTAAGAGTTTGCACGCGTATTAGTATAACTGTAGGAGGTGATAAAAATCAGACTTAATTACTAGTATTTTAACATTGTAAAAATCTTATATCAAAAAGAGTACAATTATATTTCACAAGATTATTTATTATTCAGTTCTACAAAATCATTGGCGATTTCGTCCAGAGAACACCAATATCCACTATTCTTTAAACTTTTAAATGTTCGCCTGCAGGTTTAACTAGGAATTATATTACATCCAAGTTAGAATAAAGTCTGTTCATATATTGAGTATATAACTGCTAGATACTAATTATACAGCGCACACCTCACTGAGTGTGTTTACTCTACGAAGGCTGAGAGTGTAATGACTTGAAATGCTTCAGTTAGCCATTATTACAGCTCTTGTAGAATTATTATTAGAAATATTTTATCTCCGTGACATCCAATCAGAGAACAGTTCTGCATGACGCCATCACTAGTCTACCTATTTTTCTCCAATTCTCACTAGGACTGATATGCTTGGTTGGTTGTTAAAGTTCTTTAGTTTGTCTCATTTTAAGTTTTAATTCCAATGCTACTTTCTACCAGTGCACTCATTATTTTCACGGTTACCAGTCAGTTCACACCTACAATAAGAGTTGATACTAGATATAAATAAGTATTAGAAAGTATTTAAATTATGAAAAATAGGATTACGAATATGAAATTATTCTTAGATTAATATAAATTCAATACTGTTAATTTACAGCTACAATTAGAATATTCATATTTTAAATAAATTATAAACAAAAAATTTAAAATACTCTGCTCTTTCCCATTTGACGACCCCCACCAAATTTAATTCAATTTTTTTTTTTCATATGTATTTTGGCCATAGAATCCTAAAATCAAAACCGTTTTTTAGGAGAAACTTATGGTTTTTGAGCTCTGAGGGTTTAAACACAGTACAGAGAATATATAGTATCCCAGAGCTATAGGGGGGATATTACGCGTGTTCCGGTAGGCTGTGACGTCACATGTCAACAATGGTGCGTACGTTTATACGTACAGTACAAACACAAAAGATGGCTGCAACACACCCAACTTTTGTTAAATAACGTTTTCGGTGATATTTTTTTTAATTCCACATTACCGCATGCTATTATCCAATCTTTATAGTCATACGGACGAAAATTAAAAAATGACTGTTGATGAAATTGCTACTGGTCTTTTTACACCCAAAATAGTAACAAATTTTTAGTCTTGAAGAAGACGATTTATTCAAGATAATTAGATCATTAGTCAGATCGGTCGCGTTGGCCGCCATCTTAATTCTCTATTCCACGTGACCCACAGCAATTCTGTTTACTATGACGTGACCTCTTGTTTACATACATGACGTCACAGCCTACCGAGAATAAATTTGAATAATACATGTAACTGGGGTACTATACTATTCTATGTACTGTGGTTTAAAGTTATTTATTTCTTATGTATTCCCAAAGACAATATAAGATAGACGCTCAACTTGATAGGGCACATGCAAAAATAATAATAACCAATCAGAAGCGATCAGTAGCATACGTCACACCAAACAATAATAAACGTACGACCCCCCCCCCCCCTTGAAATTCACCGAAGGATAATCTTTAGTCTTAACGTGTGAAGTTATTAGAAATATAAATATTCTCCACTGATTAGGGATCAGATAACTAATTACTTTATTATTAATTAAGTTTACAAGATCGCATATGTGATTCAATTTAGTATTTTGAATATAATCTACCTTCTATTCGGAGAATAGTCATAACTAGGTATACCAGGCGAGTATAAACTAATATAGGTAGCATATTGTTTAAGACGACACTAAGTTGTAGGTAACCTTAACGCTGATTAGATAGAAGTTGGGTCAGAGTGCTGACGTCAGTGCAAACATACTCTGTATTTTATAACCTGGAGTTGAGCGTCTATCTTATATTATTGTCTTTGGTTTTACTGAAGGATTGAGAATTTTGAAAAACTCTTGTTTTCATTGAAATTACTCAAACAATATATATTGTTGGCATGAAACAGTAATGTAGTTTGTTGTATCCGCTAGTTTGTTGTACTGTACACTTCATGATTGTTTAATAACCTGGCAGGGAGGTTCGGGGGGCGGCACGTACATTGACCTTACTTCTCCTGATCTTGTTAGTCTGTGTTTGAAGAAGAGGACTCAGAACGCCAATGAAAGCCTGCATTCCAAGTTGTGGGCGAGAGCTCACAAGGTGAAAGACTCTAAACTCGACAGGGTTATGTTCGCCGATTGTGATACCACTCTTATCCATAACTTTGGAAATGTTCGCGGCTCTATTTTGGTTCATCTGAGTCTCTCTTCCGAAAATGCCACTGAGAAGAAAAAGAGAAGGGATGCAACTACACCTGAGGGTGACACCGAAGCATCCCCGACGTGATGAGCCTGGGTCATCCCATGAGTACCCAACCTAGTGGATTTTGATTTGGTGTTGAACTTCAAGCCCCGTCCAGACGCTCCGACAAATGCCCTGAGTTTGGAAATACTTTTGCTCGGGCGAACACGGGCAATCTCATTTCTGCCTGTGTTCGCGTCCAGACGAAAGCAATATGATCAGGAAACTGAAATATCCGTGTTCGCGAAAAATATCATATGTTGATAGTTAATACCTATCAATTTAGTGATTTTAGAAATGAGCATGGATTTAAAAAATGATTACCTAGGTACTTGGTATTTTATCTAGCCGATTATATACCTAATATAAATATTTACCTAGATATCTAACCTGAGTTACTCATACTACCTATAGTACCTATATAGAAAAACGTCTCTGTAATCAGACACTCCTAGTACTCGCAAAGTGAGAGTTATCGTAGATCATGATAGGTCTATCAAAATTTAAATTTCCTTTATATACGTACGTATAGGTACCTATACGTTTTACGCTCAATTCTAAATACGGTTTCCTATAAGCCTTAAATAGAATACTGTATGTTTACTAGTTAGGTAGGTACCTACTTTCCTAGTAAAATTAGGAAAAACAACCAAATAATTCATACCTATTTATAGGGGGGTACGGTCATGAGCCCCCCCTCCCTGTTTTTTTAAATCCTTATTTACCTAGTTAAACAAATGAAGGACAACTTGAATAGAAATAACTGAGAGTTGCTAATGTAGTTTGTTGTATCCGCTAGTTTGTTGTACTGCACACTTCATGATTGTTTGATGACCTGGCAGGGGGGTTCGAAGGGCGGCACGCCCCCCGATATACATATATTTTATGTCTAATCAGTTATGATCTACAAAAGTGTCAATAAGGATTGAAAAATAGGGGGGGCTCGTGACCGGGGGGGGGGCTTATGACCTACACGGCTACACCCATTTATAGGCCGGGCAAGTACCAAGTTATGGGAAATTTTTAGCTTTCTTGAAGTGCCTCAAAATGGCATTTAAAGTTATTGCTTTGTTTGGCACTAAATCCACACGAGCACGTACACGCCGGGTGTAGGTCATAAGCCCCCCCGGTCAAGAGCCCGCCCGGTCATGAGCCCCCCCTGTCACGAGCCCCCCCCCCCCCCCCCCCACCTGTTTTTAAATCCTTATTTACCTATATTATTTAATCCTTATTAACACTTTTGTAGTTCATAACTGATTAGACACAAAATATATGTATATCGGGGGCGTGCCGCCCCCCGAACCCCCCTGCCAGGTCGTTAAACAATCATGAAGTGTGCAGTACAACAAACTAGCGGATACAACAAACTACATTAGCAACTTTCAGTTATTTCTATTCAAGTTGTCCTTCATTTGTTTAACTAGGTAAATAAGGATTTAAAAAAACAGGGAGGGGGGGGCTCGTGACCTAGGGGGGCTCATGACCGGGGGGGGGGGGGGCTCATGACCGGGGGGGGGGGGCTCATGACCGGGGGGGCTCTTGATCGTACCCCGGACACGCCATGCTCGCTATTATCCACTCGGAGGTGGGGGTATCATCAGGCACCACCTGACTCCTTTGTCAATCCCCCTCCAGACGCTCCGACAAATGCCCAGATTTATCTGAAATCAGGTGTTCGCGAGCAAATTTGTCCGCGATATGGCAGGTAAATTTGTCCCCGATCACAAGAATCTAAACTGTCAGTGACTTTCAACATGTTGGACAAATTTGTCCCCGAACAAGTGTTCGCGACTGTTATTTGAATGAATATTTGTGATGTATGGAGTAAATTTGATAACCACTCTCATTTTAAATATGAAAGATTGAATTCATTATTTAGTAGTCTATTTATATTATTTAGTTGAGATTTTTGTAAATAAATTTTTGTGTATTTTAGAATAAATGTGATTAGTTATTTACATTCTACATATTAGTTAATTACTAGGGTAAGTTCCAAGTTATCGAGCAGTTCCACATTTTCGGACACGTATTATAAATATTATAGGTAGCTATTTTAATTATCATTTAACTCTCAATGTAATCATTAGTTTTTCTTTCTTATCCAAGGCTTTTTTTTTTGGTTGTAGCTACGGCATTGTGTTTTTTTACAATCGAATCTCCAGGAAACTATCTAGAATCTTTGTAGAGTTTCGTCGAATTTCATAATAATTTTAGAAATATTTAATTTAAAAAAATACAAATTTTGATTTTTTCAATATTTCGAAAAAAAATTAGAAATTCGAATTAAACTAGACTACGATTCTAGGTAATCCCCCTTGAGAATCGAATGCAAAAAACCGCAATGCCGTAGCTTCAACCAAAAACAAATGCCTCTTCTTTTTGGACAACGGTTCGAAATACAAATAACTCTTTTTTCTATGTATATGGTAAGAAGTTTCAGAACCGTAGCATCATTAATAAAAAGGTTTTCAAAAACCATGGTCGGTCCCTTTTAAGGCAATAAAACCTTATCCAAATTTGTTTAGCAATGACTCGATAATGCATTCAGGTATAAGGTAGAACAAACTAACATTGGTATTGTTTCACAGGCTGATGGGGACAGATGGTGTTACCAATACCATTCATAAAAGGAAAGGATCTTACTACTAAAGATTTGAAAGAGATGCTAAGACAACCTCTGCATTTTACCCTGTCTGGGGACAAAAAATTTAGGTGTGTGACCTCCACGGTTTTGCGGTGGAGTACGCTCTAGAAAAATTAATGAGCAGATCAAATATTACAAAAGTTTTGGAGAGAAAGTGACCCTGAAAATAATTACGGGTCAGGGTAGAAACTCTTCCGATAATGAGCACCGGACGAAAAAATTCACCCAAAAAACTTTTAGATCTAATGGGTATTGAGTCTAATTCTAAATTCAACCCACGGGAATTAGTTTTTTTTATTTAATTCTGGTTCTGTAAAGGGTTACTATTCAGTAGTCCGACGCCCCAGTAGTTAGAGACTTTTGTAGTTTTATTACTGATTAAACATTTTATATATAACCCCCCCTGCTAGGTTATTAAACCATCATGAATTGTGCAGTACAAAAAACTAGCGGATACAACAAACTGCATTAAATTATATCAAATGAGGGATTGCATCATAATAATTAATATTATAAAAGTAAAATGAAAGTAATAAGATTTTAAAATGAAAATTTGAATTTATTTAGATCGGGGACAAATTAGGTATTTACTAATTTGTCTGATTGGTTTATTATTATAGGAGGGATCAAAGGATTTTCTTTTTCGAGAAAAATATGTGAATAAAGAAACAAATTAGCGGAAAGATTCATCAACTTTCATAAAAATTGAATTTAACATTATATATAGCATGCATTGAATAGAACTAAAACGGTACCAATCTATTGAAAAGTTTCTAAACTGCCAAAAATTATTGGATAAATAATATTACAGGAAATTTTTGACCTCGTGTGACTGAATAGATTCATCTGTTAGTACACCCAACCGGACCATACGGTCCTATTTAGAAATATGTCTAATTTCATAACCATTGAATATAAGAGGCAAACTAATTATGCTAATTGTTCACTAATATGCATGTATCAATGGTAGATTTTACATTAGCACTATCTTAACTGCTTTGTCTTCCATCATTTGTCAAAAATTGAGTTATTAGACACTGCGCGTTATTCAGTACTCCTCGTGATTGATAACCACGTACTGAAAAATATTGAGCTGATACAAAACGTTCTGTGATTCGTATACGAAGAAATATACTATACCAACACGTTCCATATGCATAAGACTTATTCTGTCAAGTATTATGTACATTATAATGATTTTCTCAAAAGCGAACCCTATGGTCCTTTTGGGCTGTAAAGGATTAAGGGAATATATATCAGTATTTTTGCTCTATATAACAATCTTAAATTCAAACACTAATGAAAAACTAATAAATAGTTTTAGCAACATGGCTTTTTATAGGACTAATCATAATTGTTTGCATATTCCAGTCAAGCGGTTAATGAACTCTCAATTTTAACATTTAATCTACCTATATTGGTTGGGTCTTCGGTGAACTCTATTTTTTTAATCTTCAGGAACACCTTGGTCCATTTTTTGACATAACTAATCTGGTCTGGAGAATGTCTACCCTGACCTGTGATCACTACTAACTCCTTTATGTTTTCATCCTGACAGAATGTTATAAAAGCTTTCACCTTTTCTATTCCATTCTCTACAGAGAAACTATGCAAATCGCAGGTTACTCTAGGTTTGGGATGATTAATATTAAAGGTGAATAGGTTTGGACGGTGTGCAATCTCTTCAATATCCTTTTTGTCCATTTGTTGAGGTGTCTTCAACGGAGGACTCAGGAAAAAATTGGAACCATCTCTCTGTAAAATTGCACAATTTAATATAGATTAATGTTGGTTCTATATAGTTAACTTTCTGTTCGTACATGTTCAGTTTTATTTTTTAAGGCATGGAAACTATTCTAAAGATCCTTTTCAAACTTTTAGTATTATTCTTAAATAAAAATTAATTTAAAAAGAGCCTCGTTCTGCATGACAACTACATTATGCACACAGTACAAAAGTATTTAATCATAATGCATGAAAGTTGGTGGGCCGATTGGTCAATATACAGGAACCTTTTTGTTTCGAAGGACAAAACATAGAAAATTGAAGTATAGAAAGACAAATATAGAATGACATAATTATACTCATATAGCAAAAGTTGAGGCCGCCCTCCCCCCTTCCCCTCTAGCCTATTTCAATAAGACAACATGAGCCCATATTGGGCCCAAGACAATATTTTTTGGCTGGAAGGCCTTCATATCTACGAATTAAACCTGAATGAAGCATTGAGTAAGAGTTAAATTTTATATATGCAGTGCTTTTTTATAGAAAGGCAAAATCTTAAGTCTCCGGGTCGTAACCGAAATCACTTATCAGAGCCTATGGTGTCAACTTAATTTGCTACTGTAATAACAAAGTAAAGCTTCTCTATAGTGTCTGCTGTTACCATTTTGTTTTACGTGAGCAATAGTGGCATAGGGCCCAATTGCCAGGGGCCCAAATATTTTCGGCGAGTCCAATTGTCGAAACCCATGCAAGTGACCTGGGCCTAACTGTCGTTATATGAACAAAATTCATACCTCAGTTATGTATTACCAATGTAATGTATGTTATTTCTATCAATTCTTCATTATTATAAATTCAATCTAATTTTCGATACTGTGTCTTTTGATACTTTGTTGTTGTTGAATAGCCTCCCAAACATCCTCGCCGGGACGAAGGGAACCCTGCGGTGCCCCGGGTTTCGGCCACCCGAGGCACTGCGTGGGCCTAAGGGAAACCCGCATCACTCAGGAAGTTAAGAACTGCCTGAGGATCCAAAGGTGCTCTAGTGAGTGTATGTTGTGTGTAGTTGTAGTGACGGACAGTGTGTTTGAGAATATTAGAAATCGTGCCCTGATCGGCTTGACAGAAGTCGCACCGATCAGAGTCCGATCTCCCAATCCTGTGCTGTAGTAAGGAAGAGAAGGATGGTGGCCACATCTCAGACGTGATAGGGTGACCCTATCACGACGAGACATGGCCGACTCACTAGGGTCGATGGCAGGAGGCCTAGACCCTAGGAGTTTGTTAGAGAGGGAGGAAGCTAGAGCTCTTTGTGTGAAAGTGGTGTGTATGTGTTTGTGAAGAGAAGTGTGGGAGGGAGAGTGGTGTAGAGGTGTCTGTAGTGTGTGGAAAGGGTGATGTGTAGTGTGCGTGGTGTCCTCCTCTCAGTTTGCATGTAGTGTAGGGGATGTGAGGGGTCTAGTGTAGAAGTGTAAAAATGTGTGCCCCTCATGTCCATGTGTGAGGTGAGAGGTAGGACTCGTGTTTCTGTGTGTAGGTGGTGTGTGGGTGTTGTTTGTGTACAACCGGTGGCAATGCGGAGTGCGGTGTTTTGTGTTTTTTGGAGTGGGTGTTGGATATGTCAGGTGACCAGGCTGTGTGGGCGTCAGTGAGGATGGGTCTGATGAACTGTTTGTAGAGTGTTGTTATGTCTTCCTTGGAGTGTCCGTAAGTTGCGTGAGTGAGTGCGCGGAGGACGTTCAGTCTTTGTTTGGCTCTGTTGTTAATGTCTGTTATGTGGTGTTTGAACGTCCAGCCGCGGTCGAGTGTAACTCCAAGGATTTTCGGCGTGTTGTTAATGGGAAGGGGAGTGTTGTTGAGTGTAATGTTTGGATGGGTTCTGTATTCAAGGGTGTAGGGTGTAACTAAGGTGACAGAAGATTTGTTTGCGGAGACCTTTAATCTGTTTGTTTCTAGCCAGTCTTCTAGTGAGTGGATGTATGTTTGTAAATTGTTGGCGGCGGTCTCGTGTTTGGGATGTTGTGAGATGATGGTGACATCATCTGCGTATGAAAGAGTGTAAACCGAGGTGTGTGTTGGCGTAGGGAGGTCGTGAAGGTATAGGTTGAAGAGTGTAGGTGAGAGTACGGAGCCCTGCGGTACCCCGTCAGTGTAGTGAAGTGTTCTGGAGGACTTGCCGTTGTAAAGTGTTTTGCCAGAGCGGCCTGAGAGATAATTGGCAAGCCATTTTTTATATGAGTCGTGGATGTGTGTGTTGAGTATTTTGTTAATTAGTAGGTGTCTGGGTACCGTGTCGAAGGCTTTACTAATGTCTATGGCAGCTATAATTGTCCTATCTGCAGGTTCGTTGGAATTCAAGCCTTCGAGTGTTGTCTGTGAGAGGTGGGTAAGAAGAGTAGATGTGGAGTGTTGGGATCTGAAGTCGTGTTGTGAGGGGGATAGTGGGATGTGTGGTGAAATGTTGTTTAGAACTAGCCTCTCGAGTATTTTGGATGGGGTGGAGAGGAGTGATATAGGTCTGTATGAGGCCAGTTCTGTGGGGGGTTTGTTGGGCTTCAGGATCGGGATGATTTTGGCAAGTTTCCAGGTGTTGGGTATACTATTGTTCTGTAGTGAGAAATTGAAGATGTCTGTGAAGGCTCTGATGGCATTCGAGTCGTGGATGTATGTGTTGAGTATTTTGTTAATGAGTAGGTGTCTAGGTACCGTATCGAAGGCTTTACTAATCTGATCTCAATAAATATATGTAAAATATGATATAAATATTAATATCCCTTTATATTATATACCCGCTTCCTAGTTTAGTTGAACCTTGGATAGGGTCAATTAAACTAGGAGTTCACATATTATTTTAATAGAATAAGTTAGAATTAACCTCAAATAAACTTATATTGCTGCATAGGCCCTTTTTAAACATAATCATTGAAATCACTTAATTTGATACGTATACATAAACGTGCAATTTCAAAAACTATTTATCTAGTGGCGAAAATACAAAATCGAATTTTCTCGCGGCGGACTATTTTCCGAAAAAATCCTTAATGGCTAATACCCACAGAGAGACCGCCAAATATTTGAAAGGAGGAACAATATTATTTACAAAAATGAATGCAGATTAGTTATTTAAAAAGTATTCACTTAATTTACAAAATACAACTAGAAAAAATAAAGCATAGATTTCGATTGGACTCGTGTGCACTATCACCACTGTAAAGCTGAGAAGTAACTCACCATTCTCAAACCATGAGTATTTGGCTCATTATTTGTAGTTTTCCTCCATTTGGGCTTTCGTTTACTTCTGCAGACGAGTTGAAAGTCCTCCTCCTGGTGACTACTTCTGAAAAATAAAATAAGAGCTATAATACTGGTTACGTTAGGTTCCTTTTTTAGCGAGATAGACCGTTAGAGATTTTTATTACTCCAGTAATAAAAACAGAGTTCCCAGAGTTTGTGACTACCCCCATCACTCTGGTGAGTGTTCACAGAGTTTGTGACTACCTCCATCGGGCCATCACTCTGGTGAGTGTTCACAGAGTTTGTGACTACCTCCATCACTTTATTAACTTTCACAGAGTTTGTGACTACCTCCATCACTTTATTAACTTTCACAGAGTCTGGGACTATCTCCATCACTTTATTAACTTTCACAGAGTCTGGGACTACCTCCATCACTTTATTAACTTTCACAGAGTTTGTGACTATCTCCATCACTTTATTAACTTCCTCAGAGTCTGGGACTATCTCCATCACTTTATTAACTTTCACAGAGTTTGGGACTATCTCCATCACTTTATTAACTTTCACAGAGTTTGTGACTACCTCCATCACTTTATTAACTTTCACAGAGTTTGTGACTACCTCCATCACATTATTAACTTTCACAGAGTCTGGGACTATCTTCATCACATTATTAACTTTCACAGAGTCTGGGACTATCTTCATCACATTATTAACTTTCACAGAGTCTGGGACTATCTCCATCACTTTATTAACTTTCACAGAGTCTGGGACTACCTCCATCACTTTATTAACTTTCACAGAGTTTGTGACTACCTCCATCACTTTATTAACTTTCACAGAGTCTGGGACTATCTCCATCACTTTATTAACTTTCTCAGAGTCTGGGACTATCTCCATCACTTTATTAACTTTCTCAGAGTCTGGGACTATCTCCATCACTTTATTAACTTTCTCAGAGTCTGGGACTATCTCCATCACTTTATTAACTTTCACAGAGTCTGGGACTATCTCCATCACTTTATTAACTTTCACAGAGTCTGGGACTATCTCCATCACTTTATTAACTTTCACAGAGTCTGGGACTATCTCCATCACTTTATTAACTTTCTCAGAGTCTGGGACTATCTCCATCACTTCATTAACTTTCACAGAGTCTGGGACTATCTCCATCACTTCATTAACTTTCACAGAGTCTGGGACTATCTCCATCACTTTATTAACTTTCACAGAGTCTGGGACTATCTCCATCACTTTATTAACTTTCACAGAGTCTGGGACTATCTCCATCACTTTATTAACTTTCACAGAGTCTGGGACTATCTCCATCACTTCATTAACTTTCACAGAGTCTGGGACTATCTCCATCACTTCATTAACTTTCACAGAGTCTGGGACTATCTCCATCACTTTATTAACTTTCACAGAGTCTGGGACTATCTCCATCACTTTATTAACTTTCACAGAGTCTGGGACTATCTCCATCACTTTATTAACTTTCACAGAGTCTGGGACTATCTCCATCACTTTATTAACTTTCACAGAGTCTGGGACTATCTCCATCACTTTATTAACTTTCACAGAGTCTGGGACTATCTCCATCACTTTATTAACTTTCACAGAGTCTGGGACTATCCCCATCACTTTATTAACTTTCACAGAGTCTGGGACTATCTCCATCACTTTATTAACTTTCACAGAGTCTGGGACTACCTCCATCACTTCATTAACTTTCACAGAGTCTGGGACTACCTCCATCACAAATCTTACGTCAATAAGAAAATAGAAATTTTGGAACCTATCTATCACCCCCGTTATTGGGCAGGATATATTCCCAAATAACCTTTAGATTCTAATTAAAATGATAGTTGAAAAATAGGTTTTAAACAACGAACCTTGCAGACTCCATTGCTTCACAGCTAATAAGAAAATCGACCAGTTCTACTCAGTGGAAGGAAAGTATATGACTGATAAGGCCTGGGCTAAGCTCATACGGACGGTGTTATTAATTCTATTAGAATCAACTTTAATTCATGTCTTATATTTTCTTGAGTTACCCCTGATAAGTTTTCTTCAAGGAAGTTTTCTATTACAGTATTGCGTTCTTTGTTTTTTTAGTTAGTTTGTCACGCACACTGATTTCGTCAAGTTGAAATACATTTGAGAGCTGTTATTTCTTCGTTTCATTAATCCCCATATGTTTATAATTATACCAAATCATGTCTAATAACATAGAAAATTCCCTGAGACTATTATTATAGAAAACACTATTTTTGAACCAAAGGAAAAATAATTCAATTTATTAATGTTCATTTATTAATATTTATGTTTATTAAATCTTATTTACCATTTTTCTGATTGCTCAATATTACCTAAATAAATAAAAAGAAACTATGATAATTGATACTTTCGAAATGAATTTGCTATACGAGTGACAAAAATTTAATGCATAATACTATCCTCTATGTCATAGAGTCTATGACTCCTCGTGACGTCATAGAGTCTATGACGTCACGAGGGGGGCTGTGCAGAAGAAACTCAATTTCGTCTCTTTATCGAGCGTACCTTATAGAGTAGTTATATCATGGATCCGGCGTACAATACCATATTCACAGAGGGATAATCTCAAGTTCTAATTAAAGTTTGAAGTCGTTAGAAATTTTATCAACTGCTAAGCCATTTGATAACTATTTCCTTATTCATTAATTAAGTCTACAAGACAAATAAATAAATGCCGAGTAAAACATAACCTGCCGTCGTTTGTTCAAAGTAAAGTTAGAAATATTAGGTGTTTAATTTTTTATCAGATATGAAATGATAGCTCTTACCTGCTGACGCAACACCAGATTCAGTCAGAATGAAAGTAACTTTCTGTGGTTTATTTAACGTCAATTCCATTGCTGGGTGCTCTAATTTTTCTTATACCAATAAAGCACATTCCGTATGAATGCAAATCTATTTTTAGAAGTCCTTCGTACACACCCTACCAAGAAGACTGAACAAATGAGAACTGCTAGAGCTGTGATATCGTATAGCTACAGAATAGAAATAAAAAGTACCATCTCTATGCCTTGGTATAAATTTTCTTGATTAAATAGGATATTGGATTAAACAATTTAAGATATCTATCACATTCAACTGGATGGTACCATTTTAAAGACGATTACCATTTTTCTTTAAAAACTGCATTGTGCACTATAACCATTCAGCTTTTGTTCGTAGACTGACTGATGGATGTACTGATAAAAATCAGAAAATGCTGATAAGAAATAGAGCTGACACTGATAGTAGCTTTGAAAATTACCCCATATTTGAAAATTACCCCATATTATAATATTATCCCCATCAGTGGCAACCCATGATGACCCTAAATCCATCCTTTTATGGGTTCACACTCTTGAGAAGTTGAAAAAAATTAGAATATAAATGAATGCAATAGATCAAATACTGTTTAAATTTACTTCTCTAGAGTCAAATTAGAGCTAAGGAAATTTTGAAATGTACAGTTGGCATCGTTCTGCATGTCTACGTGGAGCTCTGTAATTCAAAGGAATATGTTCACTATTAATAGCAACAGTCCCTTGTATTTCATTTCCTTTTGATGTCAGCGATATGGCCGAAGCAGAAGTTAAACCCCTACTAAAATTTGAAAAGTTCCGATAAAACTGTAAGTATCAGGCATATAAAGAAAATATCTAACTTTACCTAGATTATCGACATGGCTGAAGAGGACTACATGTAAAGAACGATAGGAAAAACTGAGAAGATTTTACAATGGGGGAATGGTGTATTATGTCAAATAATATTATTATTGGTGGCCTGTGAGAATAGGATCTTGGTGTTATAGATAATAAATTCTGTGTATGTTTCGTGCACTATAAATAATAATAATAATAATTTATCGCCATATCCATTTCATTCACGGTTCTGGGAAATTTCGGTGTCTGAAAACTATGTCTCAGTTTGTAATGGTGTTGTATAATGGAAATTATGAATGTGTAGTTTATTTATTAAAAGCCGATAACATCATTACATTCGCAGAATGCGGGAAGGTTATATTATAGAAGACATTTGTTTATCATCTTGTTATTCGCTTAACTGAAAAAGTGTACAACCAAATTGCCTGAAGTTTGATGAAACGATTGGTCCATGTCCAGTGACCTGCTGGTAGAATTTGAGGAGTGACATGGTCAAAGGTCAAGGTCATTTATAACTCAAAGTATCGAACCATATTGCATGAAACTTGGTGGGACGATTGGTCACTATCCAGTCACCAGTTTATTAGATTTTGGTAGCAAACGGATAAGCGGCGGCGAAGGTATGCGCTGTACCGAGTGCACGTAATCTAGTCATCCGTTGTGAAATGATACGTAATATAGTAATTTTAACATTTATTTGACATGAGATTAGAGCGGAAAATTCGGTCTCAGGTATAAACCAATCTTATGAATTCGATGTATAGGGGGCGTGCCGCCCCTGAAGCCCCTGCCAGGTCTTCAAACAATCATGAAGTGTGCAGTACAACAAACAAGCGGTTACAACAAACTACGTTACGGTCATTTATGTTGAGATCTGGTTATTTATAATTCTGAGACCGAAATGTCCGGCCTCTATCAGTCCTATTTAATCCATGACCATAGATAAACCGTTTGCACAGACAGTTGTGTCAGGAAGACGTCATCTGCTAGATTTCTCAAGTTGTGTGCTACCTATCTATTTACGTAACTAATAACGTTCTTAATTATTTGTTCAACTTGTGTATTTATCAAACTGTATATAACTTTAGAACCTCCTATATCACTTTTCTAATTAAGAATGCTTGGCGGATAGACAAGGAAGAGCACATAGACAAGGAAGAGCACATAGACAAGGAAGAGCACATAGACAAGGAAGAGCACATAGACAAGGAAGAGCACATAGACATAGAAAAGATTGTACCAGTATTAAAAATAGATCCTCTCGCTAGCTAATTGACTTTCTGACCAATCACTGACGGTCTTGTTCCTAATGGCACAGAGAGCTTCCTATTGGCTGCAACTTTCGCTCAGGCTAATTTGATGTGCCTGATTCCACCAATGGGAGAGAGGCTCAGAGACCACATCAATTTTAAAAGTTAGAAGCTCCGCCTCTTTTACTGACTATGAGTTTGTTTCTGAGGTATTAGAATAATTACACATTTTAGATCCAATAAAAAAAAGTTAGATTACAATATTAACCTGAAACTCATTGTTTTAGTTGGTATCCATGATACCTACAGGTTTCATAGATACCAATTTTTTTGTGAGTTTTATCAATCTATAGTTTATAGGACATTATACTTTATAACCTTTTTGCAAATTATAACAAGTTTATATTAATTAAAACAATTGTGACTGATTAATAAATGATGCGTCATCTACTGATCCATCCATTTTATTGTAATTTTATTAAATTATTAATTCGGAAAATTATTAATTATAACTGCATAGAAAACATGTTGTAACTAATATATAAATTTTGCTGAATTGATAGTTTTGGATATGTATTAGACAAATTGATGGAAATAAAAGCATTATTTCCGTCCAGTCGACGAAATGTCGAAAGTGGCAACAATAACTACAGAGCTAGTTAGTAACTATCTAACCAACTTATGAGGTTGTAACTAACTAAACTATATATAGGAAGTTAGTAACTATCTAACCAACTTATGAGGTTGTAACTAACTAAACTAGGAAGTTAGTAACTATCTAACCAACTTATGTAGGTTGTAACTAACTAAACTAGGTAGTTAGTAACTATCTAACCAACTTATGAGGTTGTAACTAACTAAACTAGGTAGTTAGTAACTATCTAACCAACTTATGAGGTTGTAACTAACTAAACTAGGTAGTTAGTAACTATCTAACCAACTTATGTAGATTGTAACTAACTAAACTAGGTAGTTAGTAACTATCTAACCAACTTATGAGGTTGTAACTAACTAAACTAGGTAGTTAGTAACTATCTAACCAACTTATGTAGACTGTAACTAACTAAACTAGGAAGTTAGTAACTATATCTAACCAACTTATGAGGTTGTAACTAACTAAACTAGGAAGTTAGTAACTATCTAACCAACTTATGTAGATTGTAACTAACTAAACTAGGTAGTTAGTAACTATCTAACCAACTTATGAGGTTGTAACTAACTAAACTAGTATAGTTAGTAACTATCTAACCAACTTATGAGGTTGTAACTAACTAAACTAGCTAGTTAGTAACTATCTAACCAACTTATGTAGATTGTAACTAACTAAACTAGGCAGTTAGTTAGTAGTAACCATCTAACTAACTTATGTAGGTGGAAACTATATAACTACATACGTAGTTAGTAACTATCTAACCAACTTATGGTTGTAACTAACTAAGCTAGGTAGTAAATTATACGAACATCTAACTAGGTAAGATAGATGTTAACTATAACTAGATTAGTTATTAAGTTAAAACTACCTAAATAGATTATTTACTAACTAATTTGGTTAGTTACTTAGTTATACCTAGTTTAAAAACAGGGGACGTGTCAGTACCCCTATTTTCTCATACATTTTCACACTTGTTCCACAGATCATTGCCTATCTTACACGCATCGCTTCAAATAATAATCACTGTGAAAAATGTTGTCAATTAGATGTTATTTTTTTGTATTGGTTAAAAAGAACTCTTTCTTCATATTCACCATGATAAATAAAAAATTGTATTCATGATCAATTTTAATAAATGAAATTTATATATTTTTTAATTCGAAGATGTTTTTTATCATTTCCCGAGATTTTGTCAAATATTTATCTGGCAACACATTCTATATGTGCTAATCTTTACTTTGTTGATAAGTGACCGTATTTCGGCTGTACATAATTTCAAAGAATATTATATAGATACTAATGTGTTTCAAAAACACTGTTGATTTGAACAGAAATGCATATTTTTTCTTTGGTTCCACATACGGGACATTTGATTTAAGAGGAATAAGGGTCTTTCCCATTTGACGACCCCCACCAAATTTAATTTAAAACATTATTTTTTTATATGTATTTTTGTCCATAGAATTCGAAAATCAAAACCATTTTTTGTAGAAACTAATAGTTTTTGAGATATGAGGGTTTAAAGTTATTTATTTCCTATGTTTTACTGAAGGATTGAGAACTTTGAAAAAACTCGTGTTTTCATTGAAATTACTTAAACATTATATATTTTTGGCAAGAAATAGTAATGTAGCTTGTTGTATCCGCTAGTTGGTTGTACTGCACACTTCATGATTGATTAATTACCTGGCAGGGGGGTTTGGGGGTATCAGTTTCCGTGATATTTTCAAATTATTACTTCAATACCCAAACCCCCCTGCCAGGTAATTAATCAATCATGAAGTGTGCAGTACAACAAACTAGCGGATACAACAAGCTACATTACTATTTCTTGCCAAAAATATATATTGTTTGAGTAATTTCAATGAAAACACGAGTTTTTTCCAAGTTCTCAATCCTTCAGTAAGTAAAACATAGGAAATAAATAACTTTAAACCCTCATATCTCAAAAACTATTAGTTTCTACAAAAAATGGTTTTGATTTTCGGATTCTATGGACAAAAATACATATAAAAAAATAATTTAAATCAAATATGGTGGGGATCGTCAAATGGGAAAGATCCGAGGAATACAAGAAGACCTAGAGTCGTTAATGTCATTAATTTGGGTGAGCATTTATCGAATTAATAATGTATTGGTATTAATATTAAAAACTAAGAAGCTTTAGATTAAAATTTAGGCATGTCCTTGTATGGCTATTTTTCTTATAGGATTTTTTTATACAGGGTGGGGCGTAAGTTTGGAAGCAAATGAAAGTGCATATTATAATCCAACGAAAAATATATTTAATAATTTACAGTTATGTATTATTACATAAGGGTTTTAAGAATTCAAAAATCATAAATTTATTCAAAATGTCCCCCCTTGTTTTTAATAACAGCCTCAAATCTCCTCCGAACTCCTACTGCGGCACGCAACTGTTCTTGTGAAGTTTCCTTCCAAGATCTCTGGAGCGAACGCTTTAAATCATTCACACTGCGATGGAATTTACCACAGGCCTTTGATTCAAGAATGGACCATACCGAAAAGTCCATAGGATTAACATCTGGGGAGCAGGGAGGCCACATTTCTTTGGACCAAAACCGTGGAAGATGGTCATGGCACCAATTGACTAAATTTTAGTAAAAAATAACACTGCAACGTCATAATGTAGTGTCTCTACTATAGTTCAAACCCTAACACCGACTTAGGATCTTATTTTTAAGAATCATATTAATGTTTGTAAAATTGCTTTCAAACTTACGCCCCACCCTGTATATTGACTAATTAATGACTTGATTGGTAAACTGATGAACAGTGATACAATTGTTTTGGTGACCGGATATTTCTGTCTCAGAATTATAATTGATCCCTCTCAGCATAAATGATAGTTGTGTAGTTTGCTGTAACCGCTAGTTTGTTTTACTGCACTATTCATGATCTTGATTAATAATCTGGCACGGGGGGCGGTTTTATTCTTACTTGAGACCGAATATTCTGAGACCTAATTTTTCTTATGTTTTTTCTCGTTTTCTTTTTTGATTAAAATAAAAATTATTATTAAATAAATATATTCAATTAGTAAATCTTATCACCCCCCCCCCCCCCCCCATTAATAGTTTCCTTATATTTATTTGTCTGTCTGTGGTCTGTCTGTCTGTCTGTCTGTGGTCTGTCACGCTTCATTACTCAAGGGCGTGAGTCTAGGGTCACACTTTAGGTAATATTCAGAAATTAGGCTAAAAAGGTTAACAAGTGGTAGCATGAATACCAACCAATTCTTGGGATAAATTATTATTACTATAATTGAATTAGAAATGATTTAAAACTAGTGTACTTTCCCGTTAAAAATAACGGGTCATCATCAATACCAATTAATTACCCGTTATTGGGTTACTTTTAATGAATTGATATAAAATCAAATTTTCCGCATTGGTCGCTTTATTTTATAGATAAAATACATTAAAAAATTGAATTAAACAGAGGAATTTAAATATCAAGTCAATATATTCCCGTGCGTATCATAGTTACATTCTTCATGTTTAATACCCATAGTGTAAAAGCGGACACAAAATAAATAAATAAACACACTAAGGAAATAATTAGTATAGATTAGGTATTATTCTATAACTAGTTTTTTTTTCAGTTAAAAATAACGGATCATCATCAATTTTAATTCATTACCCGTTATCCGGTTACTTCAAATAAATTCAATTAAAATTAAATTTTCTGCATAGTCTAATTTATTTTATAGATAAAATACATTTAAAAATTAAATAAAAACAGAGGAATTTAATAGTCAAGTCAATATATTCCCGTGCGTATCATAGTTACATTCTTCAGGGTAAATATCCGTAGTGTAAAAGCGGACACCAAATAAATAAATAAATACACTAAGGAAATTACTAGTTTAGACTATAGATCATAGAGCTAGAGTGCGTTCACACTACAAGCGGAGCAGAGCGGCGCGCTCGAAATTTAATGTATATTTGACGCTAGCGGTGCTGCTAGCGTCAAATATTCATTAATTTTTCGAGCGCGCCGCTCTGCTCCGCTTGCAGTGTGAACGTGGCCTAAGAGTACGTTCACACTACAAGCAGCGTTGAGCGGAGCGCCATTAATGTTGTTTGGTATTCGTATGCAGAGCCGCTTGGCTGTTCACACTGCAAGCGAAGCGGCGCTCCTAATAAATAATGATATTAATTGCGCGCTGCTCCGCGCTGCTCCGCTCCGCTTGTAGTGTGAACGTACCCTTATGATAAACTACTCTAGAGAGAGGAAGTGTTGCAGCGATTGCAGGACGCTAAGGAAGACGGTGTAAAACCTTATTTTGTTTCAGTTGTATCATTTCTCCATTAAATTTTGTTTCAGTTATATCATTTCTCCATTAAATTTTGTTTCAGTTATATCATTTCTCCATTAAACTGACGCTAGATTGTCAGTCACGTGACCCAAAAATAAGGATTTTAGCGTCCCGCAAGACGCGATATTACTTGAGGCACTGACTCACCACTTGGTATAGATATACAATGAAAGTTTATATAAAGAACTCTTTACAACCTCTGTCATAAAATTTATATACTCTATGAGTCTATGTCTATTAACTATTATATTATCGTCATTTCTTTCAATAATAGCTTTATTGAAATCTGAGGGCACGGACCAAAGTGTTGATAGTTAAATTACACAAATATTGAGAGTGATACTATTGAAAACCCGTTATTCTTAACGGATAAGTACACTAGTACTATAATAAGAGCCGCGTCCATCTGTCCGTGTGTCACAAAATGAGCTAAACAGTCATTCTATCAACAGCGCCTCATAAAGTTGGTGTAAATAACAGAAAAAATCAAAGAAACAGTAATAGAAAAGAAAACTAATAATTTGCTGCAGTATCATGACTACGGGGACCACATGAAAATTATTAAATAAAGATATAAAAGATTATACATATATTTGATGTTAAATCAGAAATATACTGCAAACACTTCGGACTAATGGGGTGTTGGACTAATGGAGTGTTGGACTAATGGGGTGTCGGACTAATGGGGTGTCGGATTAATGGGGTGTCGGACTATTGGGGTGTCGGACTAATGGGGTGTCGGACTATTGGGGTGTTGGACTAATGGGGTGTCGGACTAATGGGGTGTCGGACTATTGGGGTGTTGGACTAATGGGGTGTTGGACTAATGGGGTGTTGGAATAATGGGGTGTTGGACTAATGGGGTGTTGGACTAATGGGGTGTCGGACTAATGGGATGTCGGACTAATGGGATGTCGGACTATTGGGGTGTCGGACTAATGGGGTGTCGGACTATTGGGGTGTTGGACTATTGGGGTGTTGGACTAATGGGGTGTCGGACTAATGGGATCTTGGACAATGAATAGTAACCAGTAAAATGAGAATAGCTTTTTTTTTTTTTTTTGCTCGCTGAAAATTAAATTTTGTTTAAAGTAATCACCAACTGATTAGTTATGATAACTAAGTTTCTTTGAATGTGAGGATTTCCAGGGATTAGGTTTAATTAGAATTTATTTTCATAATTCCTCTTTTTCGCGGTACCTTGTAGCTAATTACTTTTTGACGTCTGTGATATGACCGGACAATTCGGTCTCAGAATTATAAATGACCTCGCACATAATGTAGTTTGTTGTATCTCCTAGTTTGTTGTGCTTCACACTTCTCAATTTATTATTGACCTGACAGGGTTGTTCGGGGAGATGAATAAATAAAACTTATGAATTAGATGTAAAGGGGGCGTGACCTCAGGCAGAGTTTCCCGAGACCACCGACATCGAGTGAGTACCGAGTATAAAGCGTACACCTAATCCTCTTAAATTGTGTAGAGCTAAAAACAATAGCACAAATAGTAGAAAGTATTACTTACATTAATACCCATCTATACCTTCATAATCTAGGCAGGTAACATTTCGATATATCATTTTTCTTTTGACAATCACTTTGGATACAAAGTAGGTATATGGCTTATTATTAATTAGAGTAAGTTTCGAGTTATAGTTTTACTTCACATTTCCGACCATATAAGATAAATCTATTTAATAATTATTATATACATTTTTTAAATAAAAATCAATAACGAAGTTAATAATATAATTCCAGGAAGGCCCCGCTTATATTAACAAATCACGACTCAGTCTTATTACCAAGTGGTGATAAGACTGGGGAAATAATACTATATAATTGTTACCCTTAAATTGAACATTTCATTTTCTATGAGATGTAAAGAAAGAACTGTTCTCAGATTTAGACAAAGCCCCTAATTTCTATTCTAATTTGTAGCATTTAAAAGTCTAAACTATTCAATTCTTATGTATACTGCACTCTACCTATTTAGTCGATAATTCCTTGTACTAAATTTATACTCTTATTTTTATATAGTTTTTTCTTAATTTAATCTTTTTACTAATTGAAATTTATTGCACTAAAAATTAACAGAAAATCTGGCATCTTAATTAACTAAATATACAAATAATATTAAAAAGGAACATTTGAAATTTCAGCAAATTACTACAGATTCAGCAAATTGATACATATCTATTGTTAATATATAAAAATTAAATGAAAAAAAAAACATTAAAATAGGACGTTAACCTCCTTCATATTTTAATGTTTTATTTCATTTATATATTAACAAATAATAAATATGTATCAATTTTCTGAATCTAGTAATTTGCTGAAGTTACAAATATTCCCCTTTGATATTATTTGTATATGTAGTTAAGGTGCCAGATTTTCTGTCAATTTTTTATTGCAATATATTTTAATCAGTAAAAAGGTAATTAAATTTAAGAAAAGTTAATATATGAATACCCCCTTCCTAGTTCACGTCCCTATTTAATTAGGGACGTGAACGAGGAACCGATCCAAATACCCCCTTCCTGGTTCACGTCCCTAAATGAAATAGGGAAGTGAACTAGGATTTTACCAAAAATATAAACACTATTTTAAAATATAACTTAGTGACCAAAACACTTTATGTTGAAGAGATATTTCTGTTTTCTCACTAAAATATAAATATTAATTACAGGTGAAATGGTAATTAGTAAAAATGATTACATGGCAACTCAAACCATGGTCCATTTTCTGTGTTTGGAACACGTATAAAAGGAACGTACGGGCTTTGGAAAGCTCACTTTCCCCCTAACCTAACTGTGAGCAGATCTCCTGCATCTCTCGGTGTATGTAACTTTGTTTTACGATATCTTCAACAATAACCTCTTTGCACTAAAAATGTAAGTATTATGTCAGATTTAAGTTCAGTTTGTTACTCCTTTATACTTAAATGTATGTAGTTTTTCTTTATTAGTTATACTAGCTGTTAGTTTTTATTCTAAGTTTTCAATTACATTCGAAATAAGTCTATTTAAAATAACAACTTCTGAATCTACAGCCATTGGTACTCTTTTAACTCCTAAAATTATTAAATCTTAAAAACCGATAACTTAATTGAAAAAATATTATTCATTATAATTGAAAATTCACTGTTTCTAAATTTGTTTCATTTCAAATTGGTATGTTAGTCACCATTAATTTGGCATTAAAGTTATCATAAACAAACAGAGCTATCGAAATATTAAAGTCACCGCTTTACTCTTTAGAGAAACTATTTTGGTCTAGTAGGAAACAGCTGAAGTGAGTTTCTCACTAGACCAAACAAACTTGGAACGTAACTCTGGTCTACTAAGAGATTTTGTTGTATCTAAAGGGCCATACACACGTAAGGTTATTATTTATTTTGGTTAACTAAAATAAATAATAATTGTATTCTCGTGGAAAAAGTAGGAGCAGCTTGGCAAAAAATCTAGTAGAAAGACTTAAAAAAATCCTAAGTGTGTACGGCCCCCTTAATGCCCAATTTTTGGCTGTTTTTATTCAATATCTTAACATCTGATGGAATATTTAAAATAAATGACCTAATGACATTCTAAGTTACAAACTATAAAGTAAATGTTTGGTACTTCATAACTTTAAAAAGTTTAAAAAAAAAACTTTAAAAGTATTATGTCAAATAAATATGAAACAAAATTGGAATGTTAATCAATGGTTATTTAAACTCAATGTTGATGCTTTTTTCAGGTTCCAAGCTGTCGAATAGAAAGATTTCTGTTCACCAGGAGAAGGGTGGAAAACCTGGACCTGAAAGATTTGTACTTCTTATAGCTTTTGCTGACTATTCTCTAGGAAATATTCTACTTTCTGTATATAAATAGCAAAATTTAGAAGCACACGATTTAAACTATCAATATAACCCCTCTAAACTTATACAATTTAAATTTACTAAATCAAATTTCTTGATTTACTACATTTGACAACCCCTTAACACTTGAAGAGATATGATTAAAACTACCCGTCAATTGCAATGGATATACTGAAAGTACAATATTTATAGAAAATGTATTATAGGTGCATGGGAAATTTTTTTGGTAAATTTTATCTTTAGGTCGGCCTCTGGTTTTCGATATTTTGACACTTTTAATAGGTAAAATGAGCCATTTTAAGACTTTAATCACGAATACCATTTGTTGTAGAAATGTTTCATTTTAGAGATATAGCGCAATTAAGTTTCGGGCAGAAATAACATTAAGCTTGTAGAAGACGCAAGGCTTTTCCGCCTTTTAGATATTTGTGACATGTAATTTTGTTGCCATGAAACCGTTAATTTAGTTCACACTATCCGCAAGTTTGTCACCCTGCACACATCATGATTCTTTAATGACCTGTCAGGGGGGTTCGGGGGCGGTATCCCCCTTATATACGTATTTATGATGTTATATCTGAAAATAACTGAAAATGTACCTTTCTACACCCCCACTAACTTATCCTTACCTATTGGTAAACTAATTGTGTTATATCTCGACAACGAAGAGTTTTCACAACAAATGCTATTCCCGAAAAAATCTTAAAGTGAAATGGCTCCTTTTACCTATATTAAGTTGTCAAAATATCGAAAATCGGAGGCAGACCTAAAACATAAATTTATTAAAGGTCTTCTCCATTCTAAATTAAAAAATTTAGAATTGCTTTAAAATTGTAGAGCTAAGGTTACATAACAGTTAACAGAAAAGAAATTGATAAAGTATTCTGCTCACAATTAATTATTTTAGAAATATTCGCATTCCACTTTCACTCTTTCTAAGATTCAATAGAAGAACAAGGCTGCCTTCCAACTTACCAAGTATTATCGTAAATTTAATGGTAATTTGGTATATATGTTCAATTTTAGGTAACTTATGTTTTTTAGGGCAATGGTACTTAGATAGCGGTAACCATAGGTAGTCATTTATAATATTTCTAAAAGCTTTAATATAGTTTTGAATTTTAATATTTCATGGATCCTTTTTCTTCGCTTGAAATTCTGAGGATAAAAGTAAAATAACTTGAATTACGTAGCTATTATGAAAAAACGGTAGAACCTAATTTGAAATGGTTTGAATTTTTGTAATAGGTAACCTTGGCTCTAAAGAATAGTTATAAAAAATTAAAGTTCTTTAAGAAAAATACTCTTTTGGTGGGTTTAGTGTGAATTTGAAATTAAGGATGTATTAGACTAAGATTGTTTAGAAACAAACTTTGTATACAGTCTCAATAAAACTTGTATTCCTAACTTCTATTTTGTAAATACATAAGATATATATAGTCACTCGATGAAGATTAAACTCTTACCTTCAGCAAAAAAGCCCAAAATTCCTGACCTTGCTAGAGGAAAGCAAAACTAAAAAAAATTAAAGCAAGAGTTTGAGTTGATCAAAATGTTTCGATCAAAATTTCTCAAAAAAATAGAGATAAGATCATTGTTTTGTCCCTCTCCTTATACGAATAACAAAAGCAACAATCTAACCCTTATTTGTATTTCAGGCCTGAATATTACAAACACCCGAATTATAAAGCTGATAGTTCTACCTCCTCTTCTACATCGCCTAGTCAGCCTAGTGTTACACCAGGAAAACTCTGGGTGGATGAGCGAAAAGTTAAGAACTGGAGGGATGCAGGTAAAACTTCTTGGGTTGCTGATTTATCACCTCCAAAGGACATCAAAGGCCTATCTCGAGTTAGTAAAAATAAATATTCCGTTTGAAAAAATCTTTAACTTTTTACAAATTGTAGCCAAATATACAGGGTGCTACAGATATCTCTACACAATTTTGACATTAAATATCAAGCTATAAATCTTTAATCACTAATAGCTGCTAATTTTAATCATACATATGAGCAAGTGTGTAAGAGATTCCTAGGCCCGTATTTAACTTGTGTGGTAAAGAAACATCTTAATTAGTCCATTAGTAACTCTATATTACATTAGGGTAAAATTAACTTGCTTTGGTCTTGTTTTACAGACTGATGGTTCCAAATTATACTTCCCGAAGCCTTTTAAAGCAGCTCGTGAATTAGTAACTAGCGACATAAAGGATATCATCGCCAGTCCTCCCATGTTCAGATTCCACCCTGAACATGGTCAGAGGATGTGGCAGTGTGACCTCCATGGATTTTCAGTTGTGTGCGCTCTCGAAAAAATTAAAGCGTATATCAACTACTACAAACAGTTGGGACAACGTGGACCTTTAAAAATAATCACAGGCCAAGGAAAGCACTCCTCCGATAATGATTGTCTTACCAAAAAATGGACAGTGAAACTTTTAATTCTAATGGGAATTGAGCATAAAGTATGTACATATAATCCCGGAGAATTAAAAGTTTACCTCTGATTTTGGTTCCTTACGGAATAATGTTTCTCATTAAACAGTTAGGTTTTTACATGTCCCGCTAGGATTGCAGTTCCTTGATATTGTTGTATATTTTAGATGTGTTTAGAACTAAAAGTTTCACTGTGCATTATGTGGTATGTCCAACATTATCGCAAGTTGTCTTTCCTTGACCTGTAATAATTTTCAAAGGTCCAAGTCGTCCTAACTGTTGGTAGTACTTGATATACGCTTCAATTTTATCGAAGAATGTACAGAAGTTGGAATTATTAGCACCAAGAAATATTTAAGATGTGGTCTATTTGTGTTATTATTTTATAACCAGTCAATGTCGAATTTTTAAGTTAATTTATAACTACTAGTATAAATGATACCTGCTGCCATTGATGTTATTTATAGTTAACTAAATGTGATAATAATGTGATAATGTTTGAGTATTTAATCTACTACCTAGTAGACTATATTTCTAAGGAGTAGTTTTACCTTTTCACCTGTTTTGTTAGTACCTGAATAACTTTAATAAATGTTTTTACAAATTAGAATTAATGCTTTGTATAATTCACCTTCATATATTCAGTATAAAAATCAATATACTTTATGATTTTCGATTATAATGCAAAAAGAGGGGCTCTATCCTGAAGCTGTCTGTGGTAAATTGAAGAAAAGGGGGTGCAGTCTCTTGGGTCCCGAATTGTTGTAATTTGGATTATATATTTTCTTTTTCATGTTTACCATGTTCATAATTTCTTAACGCTACTTGCAGTTTTAATTAATCTCTTCAATAACGAGGTCATCGATTTTTGTGTTAGGTAGCCTCTTAGACTAGCTTCATTAATTAACTATAACCTCTTCATTTTCCTCTTCTATCTGTGTGTGCAGCCACCGATGCTTGTGTTCCTTTTCGTCACATTCCTTAGAAAGTGACTGTCTTCACGGAGTAGCTTTTCTGCATCAACGAGCCTGTGGTAGGTGACTTTGTTCATGGAGCCACTTTCCTTTCTAAGTGCTTATTCCAGTCCCTTGTACTTAATTCCCTTTTGACTTCAGCGATATGGCCTTTGGTTCCGAAGCAGACGTTAAACCCCTACTAATTTAAATAATAAATAGGTAATATTGGTTTCTAACAATTGAAAGTGAAACACCAAACACTTAGATTCCACGTGTTCCTCTCTGAAACTAGGACTGAACTGAACATTTATTAAAATAGAAAGATATTCATTATTTATTTATGAACGTGAAATTTTCCTCTAAATTTGGGTGTGACTGTGAAATTTAGGGAAAGTTTAGATTTTTACCCTAAAGATTAAAGTTCATCATGACCAGGGCTGGGACAATATGCAGTTATCATAAAAGCATATGATGCATCATATTTTGGTTAGAGCATATATGCATTAATAATACCTCATATATGCCCTAACAATAAGGCATAGGCGATCTAACGGTAAGGTATATGCACAATTTCATGGCGGTATTTATTTATCATTTTCGCATAACTCAAAAAACATTCAACCAAATTACCTGAAATTTGGTGGGACGATTGTTCATTATCAGGGCTAGGACAATATGACCTAACGAATATTCGACGTATATGCTCTAAAAAAAATATGACCATATGTTCGTAAAATACGAGTCCATAAAATACATTATTTTGAAGATTTTAAATGAAATACTGTTCATTGAATTTTACAGTTAACTTGAATGGAATAACCGGCCACCGTCTATTAAAGTCTCTGCAGACTACCCTATTCTACATATATCTATCCGAAGGGTAGTGAAATTATTTACATATTGAACGCAATATTTTTGAACAGCGAAACAAACTATGAGAACAAAAATAAACACTAAGATAAAGCCTAACAAAAAAATATAATTAGAATTATAAACTTGAGTTACATTTAGTAATCAAATGATGCTTCAAATTTTCAAAGTGGAAGCTTCTCCAGTTCTAGGTATATTCCACCTCGGTAAATTCCACCCAGTGAACATTTAGTAAACTTTAGAAGGGGTCTAAACGTCTACTTCGGAACCAAAGGCCATATCGCTGACGTCAGAAAGAGATTTAATACAAAGGACTAGATGAAGCAGTCAGAAGGTAAATTGGCTCCATGACCAAAATCACCTACCACCCGTTATTGGCAAAACTTATGTATGTAGAATTGTCCACGGACATTTCGTCCACGAAATCCGTTATTTTGTATTATTATAGACGGAGTGGAGCATTGAATCGCTCTACTCCAGCGTATACATATAGTATTCGATACCACTTCATATCTAATTCGACACCATATCATTTACCTATGGTTTCAAAAGCATATCGTCTCAAACCTACTTATAAGTTATAACACACTGGTGTAGAGATATATATTTTCAGATGCGGCTAAGCTTAGAGAAGTTTTCAACCCTAAATAAAAAATGAAGAAAACTTCATATCAAGTTTTCATATTTTAACACACAGAACAACATTATCCATGCAAACTCTTGCCACGGTCATTTTATCAGTCAAAATTGACTGATTTTATCAGCCAAAATGGACTGGTTTTATCAGCCAAAATTGACTGGTTTTATCAGCTAAAATTGACTGGTTTTATCAGCCGAAATTGACTGGTTTTATCAGCCAAAATTGACTGGTTTTATCAGCCGAAATTGACTGGTTTTATCAGCCGAAATTGACTGGTTTTATCAGCCAAAATTGACTGGTTTTATCAGTCAAAATTGACTGATTTTATCAGCCGAAATTGACTGGTTTTATCAGCCAAAATTGACTGGTTTTATCAGCTAAAATTGACTGGTTTTATCAGCCGAAATTGACTGGTTTTATCAGCCAAAATTGACTGGTTTTATCAGCCGAAATTGACTGGTTTTATCAGCCGAAATTGACTGGTTTTATCAGCCAAAATTGACTGGTTTTATCAGTCAAAATTGACTGATTTTATCAGCCGAAATTGACTGGTTTTATCAGCCAAAATTGACTGGTTTTATCAGCTAAAATTGACTGGTTTTATCAGCCGAAATTGACTGGTTTTATCAGCTAAAATTGACTGGTTTTATCAGCCGAAATTGACTGGTTTTATCAGCCAAAATTGACTGGTTTTATCAGCCGAAATTGACTGGTTTTATCAGCCGAAATTGACTGGTTTTATCAGCCAAAATTGACTAGTTTTATCAGCCAAAATTGACTAGTTTTATCAGCCAAAATTGACTGGTTTTATCAGCCAAGATTGACTGGTTTTATCAGCCAAAATTGACTGGTTTTATCAGCCGAAATTGACTGGTTTCATCATTCAAAATTGACTGGTTTTATCAGCCGAACGAAATTGAATGGTTTTATCAGCCAAAATTGACTGGTTTTATCAGCCAAAATTGACTGATTTTATCTTTCAAAATTGACTAGTTTTATCAGCCAAAATTGACTAGTTTTATCAGCCAAAATTGACTGGTTTTATCAGCAAAAATTGACTAGTTTTATCAGCCAAAATTGTCTAGTTTTATCAGCCAAAATTGACTAGTTTTATCAGCCAAAATTGACTAGTTTTGTCTACGTACTCTAATCTGAGAATCTCCTAACTCTATAGAATTAGAATCTATATACTATACTTTACATATATGATAATGAAGCTTTAATATACAGAAAATTATTAATTAATATTAAATAATACCTAAGAGTTTTGAAATAACAAAATTAATTATAAAAAATGTTCATTCTCAATTATGAACTTATTCAATTAAATTTATCATTTAACTTAGAATAGTGTATACAACGTTTTTATTACAGTTACCGTCAAAAATATTTTCTATTGGAATATCCATAGAAAATTGTACCTTACGGATACACTAATGTAAAAAAACTTGTTTTTGATTAGGTAATCGATAATAATTTAGCTTTAACTCTTTACTGTTATTATTTATTAATATTTAGTCGCTTAAATTTAATTTGAAAACCTGTTGGGAGTTATTAATTGAAATATCAACTTTTCCATTACATTATTTAAAATGTAGGTATATGTAACCACTCCCACCTGAAGTTACCGAACATGTCCAAGTTATGTTCTGAACAACAAACAATGTGATGTCCCTTTCTAACCTTTAATGGAATGAAACTCATTTATATTGCTTGCTGTACTATATTAATTTCAATTTGTTTAATATATAGTGTATTTTAGACCTAGTAAATTTGTAAACAATGCAGTTGAAATTGGTACAAGTCCGGCTAAAGAAAACCTATATTTTAGGTAGTCACAAGACAATCGAGAAATTTTGAGTTAGTGACGTCATTACAACACCAATTCTAAATCAAATTAAAGGTAAGTATGGTAATAAATTTAGTTATTTTCAGTGTATCTTACAAGTAGATGATAAACCAATTCATTCAGTAAAGCTTTCATGCTTCTAAGTTTATATTTAAATGTGTTGCGTTGATGACGTCACACAAGCAAGCACTTGATTACCTTTACATTATTTATTTCCTATCTCGCCATCTAATAATTCTCAGTACACTAAACCTCCTCTCGTCAGTATTGTTCAAGCAATTGGTGTATTAGGTACTTGAGGTAAGAAAACTTCAATTCATTCATTAAAAGGTTATAGATAACGACAGTGCTCATTATTTGAATAGGTATATTAATAGCTCTGTTTGTGACAATATAGCATGTTTTTCAATGAATACCTAACTTTTTAAATCCCTATGATGTAATTACAACGTAGATGTCCCTCAGTTATTTTCACCTAGTTACTACCTAGGTGTTTATTGCTCTACTTAACAACTGATTGTGTTTACTCTTTAGTCTTTAACAGTTCGTGAAGTTCGTATATACTTTTTAACAATTCGTGTTTACTCTTTAATTAACAGTTCGTGAAGTTCGTATATACTTTTTAACAGTTCGTGTTTACTCTTTAACAGTTCGTGAAGTTCGTGTATACTTTATAACAGTTCGTGTTTACTCTTTAACAGTTCGTGAAGTTCGTATATACTTTTTAACAGTTCGTGAAGTTCGTCATACTTTATAACAGTTCGTGTTTACTTTTTAACAGTTCGTGAAGTTCGTATATACTTTTTAACAGTTTGCGTTTACTTTTATTAGTTCTTTGTGTTCGTGTTACTGTTTACTTTTCAACAGTTCGTTGCACAGTTCATAGAATAAGGCCCTTCTATAAACTGTGGTTCGTTGTGTCTGTTTTTGTTCGTATTTGTTTTCGTGTTACTGACGATTTTGTACGACTGTTCTTCACTGCAAGAGTGCAATCTTATTAATTTTGTATCATCTTACACTGACTCATCCACTACTTCTATTATATATTATTGTATATATAGTAATTTCCAAAATAGAAATCTTTTATCATCAATATACATACAATAAAAAAAAACGTTTGATTAAGAATTTGCTGTTAGCATGCGTTTATGTTCCGCGCAATTTGCCGATTTTGCACAATCTTGAAAATGCGTAGCGCATTCTCCCATGTAATAGAATGTAATTTTAGATTAAACTTTTCCTAATTCTTTTAATTTAAAAGACGATATTTTTACATTAAAAACAAAGGGAAAACAAATGAGGTTAATTCCAAACGTTCGGTAGAATGTTTGATATCTCAGTAAAGTTATAATATCAGTTTTGTTCAAGTATTCTTTAAGTAACTAACTCAAGCTTAATTACCAATATATTACCAACTTATTGTATATAGCTTTAACTATCATATTTTGATAGAATGGACCAATTAAATGCATAAATAATTGATTATCTACTCCATCACTGTTGGTCCTGCTTCATACCCTTTACCTGCCTTGCACAATCTCGAGATTATCGCGCATTTTCAATGATGTAACTATATATTGCACAGTAAAATTTATCGACGCTGGAGATATCCTAAGTGCTAGCCTCCTTTTGTAATCGATACAAATGATACGCTATCTCCAACCCTCTTTTTCACCAGATAATTTACCTAGAAGTCAATAGGTAACCATCATCACTGTGTGAAGATGTCTTCGTCAGATCCTCCTTCAGGAGGTCACGTCTTCTCCAAAATGGCACAGAAAAGTGAGTGAGAGGAAGAAGAGAGTTTATCTTTTTCGATGAATGTGTTTCTCACACCGTATGTACTGTTATAAAGTACAACTCCTCTACAATGAAGTCCTGTATAGTGAACCATCTTGGCTGGTGTAATGAAGCACCCTGTATGATGACCATATTTTGTGTATGGTTTGTCATAAAATGGCTATCAGTTTTCTATGAATATTTTGACTCGTATATAATGAAAAAAGTAAATAGTTCCAGTTTTTCTATAAGTTTAACCACATATCAGTGATTGAATGTATTCATTAGTTGAAGTCCCCTTCTGTTGTTCTAATTGTTCCTTATTTACAGAAAAGAAAAAGAACAACCCCGCCAAAGGGAGCATTAACAACAATCAGAGGGGACCTTCTCCTAGAGCACAGGTAAGCTATAGACAATGAAAATTTGGACAGGTGATATGTATGATTGAAATGTTTTGCGAGTTACTTGTTCGTTCCAAATCATCGATATTTATAATGTAGCTATCATTTCCATTCGACTATGTATTTTAAAATTAAAAACTGCTAGTCTTGTGTATTTCGAATTTAAAGTTCATTCCATTCCTAAACCGTGAAAAAACATACCGTAGTTTATTTAATAACACTACACCGTGAATATGACGAATTGTCTAATTCACTGGGTTGCTTGCTTAGGCAAAAAAAAACCTTCCCGCTACAACATGGGAAGGGTGATATCGAAGAGATGTTCCCGGTAAATTGCAAAGTTACCCAGAGATTTAATTGTATAAAATGTATATTTTGTGATTGAAAACACAGTAATTTAGAAAGAAGTAGATGAAAGTACATAATAGTTGTGCGATGCGGCTTGAATGGAAAAGTATTTGCTGGAATTTTGGAAATCTGTTTTTTGATACCGTTCTATTAGTTTCAACACATGGTTTCTATGATATTCAATAAAATATATCATGAAATGAAAGTTTTTTCAGGTGTATTAATATTATAGATTTTATTTTTCTTTCATAATGATATTCGAAAACGTATTTCACCCAGATGCAAATGCCGCCTTGGAATCAACAGCAGATTGGGAATCGCTATCCTAACCCTCAAGGCGGTTACCAAAGGTATCCCAACAATCAAGCGGGTTACTATGTTGTCCCAAATCCCCATGTTGGTTATTATGCTGCTCCTAATCACCATGGTTATAATATTCCTCGTAATCCACAAGTGGGTTACAATCGATTTGGAAGTAATCCTCGACCAATGAGGCCAGCAAATTCAAACAACCATGTGCGAAATACTCGTCCTACAGATGGAAACACCTATATTACTCTCACGCAAGAACAATTCGATCAACTTACTTGCTCTGATAAAAACACGAATTGTAAGAAAAGAGAAGAGAGAGGCACAACGGTTCACTCTACTGATGTTGAGGGGGATGTGCAAGAAGCTGAAATCTGTGTATTTTCTCTGAGCAAAACTTGTAAGTTCGATAACTGTCGCAAACTTCATGCCAAGTGTCCTCTGCATTGGCAGTTCAAAGTTGGCGAGAAATGGTACAACTTTCGAGATTTTCATTCAAAAGAACTTGAGGCTGCGTATCAAAATCCTGAGAACGATCAAGTTAAGTTGTCTAAAATTAACCCTGAAAGATTAAACGAGAGTCATGTTGAAATTGCTAATTTGCTCACTACTGATGAACTGACTGCTGATTTTGTTGCGGAAACTGTTGAGACGGACTCCATTCGATATAAAATACGTCGACTTTCTACTTACTCCTCGGTAAAAACGAGCAATAAAATGGCTACTGTTTGGGAATGGTATTTCGAAGATGAACTAGGTAAGTGGATCAAGTACGGCCAAGTGAATTCACTGAACAAAGTGAACTGTGTCCCAAACATAACTTCTCAAGACATTGAAGAGAAGTATACGAAGGACAAAGTTCAGACTTTCAAATTCAGCAGTCCTGTTGGTCATAGTTACATCCTTGATTTCAATAAAGGAACTCAGATGAATGAAGTTACTCAGGTGACGAGGAAGGTTAAACGCAGACCTCATTTCACTCCTCCAACCTGCTCGATGTCTCTCACAGATATGCCCAAGCACTGGGTTAAAATGAAGCCTGAACGCATTTCGGAACAAATCAATCTGGACGAAAATGACAAAGAATACAAAGAAGTAGCTCAACTTGTCAATAAGTCCTTGTCCATCAAAACTTTCGTAAGTATCAAACGTAACCAGAACCCCGGATTGTGGAGATCTTTTGTCAACGGCAAACAGAAAATGATGTTGAAAAATAAACTCTCCGAGTCGGATCTCAATGAGATGAAACTTTTCCATGGTACCTCTGCTGCTAACATTGGAAGTATTTTGGAGAGAAACCTGGATTGGCGTCTGCATGGTCTGAGTGTGGGACAACGCTTTGGACGAGGAACGTACTTTGCAAAAGAGTGAGTTTGCGAAATATCTTATCAGTTACCACAAGCAAAATAATATTCACTGTAACAGTTCCATTGAACCAATTTTTTAAATACGAGAAATTTATGCTTCATTTCCTTGACAGGGCATCCTATTCTGACCATTATGCACAAGTTGACAACCAACTCTCGAAACATATTCTGGTATGCAGAGTTCTGGTTGGTAGTTACACTGTGGGACGTTCGACGATGGTGACACCTCCTGTCAACCCGTAAGTTCCAGATTAAACATGATTATAGTTAGTTGATGCTACTAAGGTATGCTTCATTTCAATAACGTTAACTTACATTTTTCAGATTGAATCAAACTATGTATGACTCAACAGTAAACAACGAAAAGGATCCTTCCATCTACGTAAAGTACGACAGTCAAGAATATTACCCGGAGTACCTAGTTACTTACCGCAATTAATCTTTGTAACCTGGTCACTCAAAATATCTAGAACTTACGATTTAATTTTGGGTGGTATTATACATATATATATATATCTTAATGTTTCTTATGTTCTGGACTATCTATATTCATTGTGTATTTACCTCACCAAATGTAAATTAGTTTTAACACTCGTATGAGGATAAAACTATTTGTCTATTTCAAAGTATTATTTTTACAGTGTAGCTTCAATGAAATTCACAGAGAATATTTACCTAAAATTAAGTGTATGTGCAACATGTCAAACTCTCAGATTACCCAATTTGTGTACTAAATTCTTTACGATTAGAGCTTTACCAAACTATTCTCAACATTATAATAAAATGTGTTCGGAGTAACTAGTAACTAATACTGGTTTTAAGTACATTCCACCTCGGTATATTCAGTAAAGTATACATTTTGTCACTGTCTAGTGTCTAAGTCACTCCTCAGAGCTCCATGGGACCGCTTATCTAACCTTGGATGAATTATATATTTTAGTATATCCATTTAAACAACGTATATCGATTCGATTGCCTGGAATATCGAATCGATGGATTGTTCCATCGAATCGACAGATCGTTGTTTGTAGGGATTTACTTGGGTTGGAATGTACCGGCCATCAACAATTTTATAAAATATAAAGACGCGTCCCTCATGATTTAGCATTACTTGAAGTTTATTTCTTTTGCTGCATTATTATTATTAATATTTCCAATTGGGATAATTTGAAAAGTATTCAATATTTTTTCACTGTTTAAGCCCTTCTTATTAGCGCAAGTTAAATCTTTTTCTTATTTGACATGATATAAAAAAATTGAGCAATTATATCACCTATGTTTTAAATTTTGAGAGTATTATTTAAATGTTAGAGCTTGTCTTAAACTTCTAAAGGCAATAAAGTTTTAGAATATTTTTGATTCACTTTACGGATAATATAATAGTTTACGTAGGCTTTAACTGTTATAGAACATAATAGTTATAGGCTACATATTTTTCCACTGTTCAATATAATAAAATACTTCCTAAATAATGGAAATACATTATGTTTCGGAATAAACTGTTGTTTCTAACTCATGTTTTGAATGCCTTCAACTTCAATAAAGATCTGATACTCCTTCAAGCTAAAATCTAACTAATATTGAAAGCTATGCAGTTTTTGATAAGTTTTATATCCACAAAAGTACACCAGATTCATGCAGAAGTGGGAACCGCTCTTCAAAAATATCATATAGCTATGCTTTTAAATAGAATTTATCAGATTCACTAATATACTTCCAATATCTATTAAAAAATGAAAAAAATCCTTTTCCACCAGAACTGTCTTCTTACCTCTTTCCTCCACAGTCCACTCTGTTCAAGTGGTCCACTGATTTATATCTTTAAGGGAAACATATTTTAAAATGATTGTCACTCTAACTAGCTCCTTTAGGTTTCAAAATGTCTGCCAAGCGAGAACCCCTTTTCTATAGCAGAACTTGATAGAATAGGCGTGTTGTATTGTATGAACAGCTCCATGAATGGAACAAAGCAGTGTTAGTTTTTGAGGATTTATTTAATTGGTTTATTTGTAACTATAGCTAGGTATTCGAAATCTAAGAATTTATTCTACTTTCATCGATAGACTGTGCACCACAGTTCGATTAAATGGAAGGTGTTTCAGCCATTTAAGAAAAAGAAATAACCCTTTACAAAATTATAACAATAGACAAATGGTTATGAAAGCTTCTTTTCTCATAGTTACCGGTGAAGTAAATTTTCTATAGAAATATCCATAGAAAATTTCATTTTAACGGATAAACTAATGTAGATTGTGTTTCCAATCTACTCAACAAGGATGCATATTAATAATATCTACCTAACTCTTTATCGCTTTTGTTATCATATTTAAACGATTGAATTCAGTATCAAAATCTGTCTGATGAATGGTTAATAATTTAGATATCAACGTTTTCATTATTATAATATTATTTAAAATTTAGAATGTAGGTATGCAAATAATATGTCTATAAGACGACACTCCCAACCGAACATGTTCAGAACATCGAACAATGGATATCTATTTTTCAACCTATTTTATCTTTAAGGTTATCTGTTATTTGTAATGCTTAATGTACTCTTTATTAATTATAATTTATTTAAGATATAGTGCATTTTAGACCTAGTTACTTTGTAAACAATGCAGTTGAAATAGGTACAAGTCCGGCTAAATAAAACCTATATTTTAGGTAGTCTCAAGACAATCGAGAATTTTAGAGTTAGTGACGTCATTACAACACCAATTCTAAATCAAATTAAAGGTAAGTATGGTAATAAATTTAGTTATTTTCAGCAAGGTATAAGAACATAATCAGGTATAGTACCTAGCAGACGACACAAAAATATGACGTCACCACAACAACACATTCCTTGTTTGTGACCGAGCGGCTCATAATTCCTCGTATTTGCATGTTAATATCGAGAAGTTTAAAGTCATTTTATAAGGGTTTCGTACAAAAGAAAAGCGAAAATGGTGATTGAACCTCAAAGTTGAATATATAGATATAATTCAGGTGTGTTTTAATTGTTCATTTCTTTTACTTATCTATAAAAAATAGGGTCTTGAACATATGCTACCTAGCAGCCTAAACTAAGTGCTAGTTAACTGCTAAATTGTAGTTCCAATGAATAACAAATAAGGAAAAAAATATTGGAAATACAATTTAACCAATGCCTAGTTAGTAATTGATAAGAAAAAATTCAATTTAAAAGTGATTAAGTTTAAGTAGGTTTTTCCATGTTTCAAAGTGTGGTCAGAGTCGCCATTTTGAGTCACCCGGTGGTCACGTCAAACTATAGATTCAATCAGCTGATTACCATACCCTATGTTACTGTATCCTGATTTTCAGTGTATCTTACAAGTAGATGATAAACCAATTCATTCAGTAAAGCGTTCATGCTTCTAAGTTTATATTTAAATGTGTTGCGTTGATGACTTGACACACGCAAGCACTTGATTACCTTTACATTATTTATTTCCTATCTCGCCATCTGATAATTCTAATCTGATAATTATGCTCAGTAGCTGTACTGAGTAGTCAGTGAGTGTCGTTCAAGTGATTGGTGTACTAGGTACTTTTTAAGTTGTTTGGTAGAAGATTTCTATTGATTTTTAATATCGGCAGTGATCATTATTTGAATGGGTATAATATCATAGCTCTATGTGTTAAAGATCCTCTCCAACTAAATACAAATTTCTCGGGAATTGCTTTAAATATGTGGAACTAACGTTATAGAATAAATCACAGTTAAAAGAAAAGAAATTTTATCGAATATTCGCTTCTTTTCTAATTATTTAATAAATATTCACGCTCAATCTTCAACATTAAAGTTTCTATTAGATTCAATGGAAGAACTTTCACTTTCATGTACTTAAATATTTTTTTTAAAGATATAGCATATATTTTCAAATGAATACCTAACTATTTAATCCCTACCTTTTAATTAAACCATGGACATGTCCTTCAGTTATTTCATCTAGTTACTAAAGCGAATTGTAATAAAAGTGGGGCCTGCCTGTACTTCCGGTTTTTTTTTTTCAGTGTTAAACAGTTTGTGATTAATGTTGCAAAAAAAGTTTTTATATTTGATGATTTTTGAAAAAGAAACAATATTTTTTAAAACGATTTTAAATAAAAACATAAATCTGTGTTTTTTTAGAAAAAGTGTTTTTTTTAATACATTAATTTTCCTTTGAAAATAATACATATTGATCATGAAACTCAATAGTTTTAATTAAACTCATCATTTTATGGCCTAATAGTTACTAAATAAGACATTACTACTTTGTAAACATTATGAAATATGATTAGAAGCAACACAAAAAGACAGGAAATGAAGCGGTACAGTACTGGTATGAAACGCGTTCGTTATGCCCCGTACACACTAGGCACTATAAATTATATGATCCCGCAACACACTCTAAAAACTGGCTGATTTAGTGCCAACTCGAACAATTTTATGTGTCCAAGGGAGTATTGGGAGCGGGCATTCTTTTGAGTCTGATGCTGCAACTTTCAGTAGCAATCTGACAGCTCATTGGGTTTTATCACGATTGTCCTTGTCTGTGGCTAATGAAAACGGTCTTTTACAATAAAAGCGGGAGAAGAAAGCTCACAAAATATTGAAATAAATTATTAATGAATTTAAATAAAGCAAATAAAAAGGTAATCAATAAATAATTTATTGTTTTGCTGAATCAGTTTCACGAAAACAAGGCTGGATCCCTTTAATTAGGTACCTACTTATATAATTTTATAACTACCTCAATTTTTCACTTTTCACAAACCCTTTTTAAAGTTAAAAGTGCAGCATCTCTTCATGCCTAGTGTGTACACACCACAAACTTTTTAATGCTCAGCCATGTGGCTGAAGTGCCGCATCTAGTAATTTTGGTGCCTAGTGTTTACAGGGCGTTACTGGATACATCCTGTACAGTACAAGTAGCAAGCCAGTATTTTCGAATCCAACTATTTTGTATAATGTCTCTCTCCTTCAAGTTTGCTAAATTATTGAGCAAACACTCATAGATACTTTAAACTTATGTAAATTTTGACTATAATACTTGGAAAATGATTGTTATGAGTAAATATATAGCAATCTTGTATAATATTAACACTGCGGCCCTCATGAAACAACTTTTTAATTACAACTCTTTATTCTAACCTTCCATTTTTATCTCAACTAAATCATTTCTCTTCTAAGGTACAAAGGAGTTTTTGAATGTTTAAAATCTTTGAACATATTATATCTACAAGCAACCATTCACATATATTGACATTTTAAATGCTCACGCCTCAGTTAAAGTGTTAATACAAAAGGTTTTCTTTAAAAGAAAACAATGTATTTCCAATAAAAAAACATTTTTTATGTTGTTATTTATTAGGCGATGTTTTTTCAATAAAAATATGTTTTAAACAATTAAAACAAATGTTTTAATGATGGCATCACTATTCGTGATGATCGCGTTTACTTTTCAACAGTTCGCGTTTGTTTTCATGCTTCAGAAAATATTGAACTAATTAACGTTCTTCACTGTAAGAGGGGAATATTCTTTGTGGTATTTAGTGGAGTTGCCGCAACCAAATTGATCGAAAACTAATTCGCCGAACCGGATTCTCCGAATACGAGTTTGTCGAAACCAATTTTTTCTAAAAACGGATTTGCCTCTGAATTGTTCTGGGGCCCAATAGTTCTGTGCTCAATTGTTGGTGGCATAGTTGTCTTCGTTCTCTTCTAACCCCAATTTATTTTTCACCAGATATTTTAAAAACGAGTTGATAAATAATCATCGTTGTTGTCTATAAGGATGTCTTCGTCAGATCCGTCTTCAGGAGGGCATTCTCCTTCAAGAGGTCATTCTCCTTCAAGAGGTCATTCTCCTTCAAGAGGTCATTCTCCTTCAAGAGGTCATTCTCCTTCAAGAGGGCATTCTCCTTCAAGAGGGCATTCTCCTTCAGTTGGGCATTCTCCTTCAAGAGGGCATTCTCCTTCAGTTGGGCATTCTCCTTCAGACGAGTATCCTTCTTTAGGAAGTCACATCTTCTCCAAATTAGCAGAGAAAAGTAAGTGCGAAGAAGAAGATGTACTCTTTACACTTTTGATGTTTGATTCATCGTAACCAGAAACACTGCTAATACATAATAAAATGTTATGCAACCACGCCATCTTGTGGCAAAACTAAGAATTATGTGAACTGATTTTTTACTAAAAAAACTATCGAAACAGTTTTTTTAGTATTTTCTAAATTATATATTAGAGTCTGAATGTATCCTTTGAAGTCAGTTTCTGTTGTTCTAATAGCTCCTTATTTACAGATGAGAAAAAGAACACTCATGACATGGAGAGGGTAGCGTCTCCTAGAGCACATGTGGTAAGTTGGTTCTAGGAAATATTGGAAAATATGTGTACAATATACTGCTTCGGTGCACAAACTATATTATGCATTAACACAAGAATACTGTTCTGAAGAACAAAATTGATATATGGATTTCTACAAAAACTCAATGACTAAACCGCCAGCACTCTGAAACTAACTTAACGAACCCCTGGAGTTCGATCTAACCCAGGTTCTGCACCTATTTTATAACGGTCCGCTCTCGCCCCAGTCTCAACCTGGTGTATTCACATGTTCGGTCTGGTTACGGTCTGCTCTCGCCCCAGTCTCAACCTGGTGCATTCACATGTTTGGTCTGGTTACGGTCCGCTCTCGCCCCAGTCTCAACCTGGTGCATTGACATGTTTGGTCTGGTTACGGTCCGCTCCCGTTCCAGTCTCAACCTGGTGCATTCACATGTTCGGTCTGGTTACGGTCCGCTCCCGTTCCAGTCTCAACATGGTGCATTCACATGTATACAACATGGGAAGACTTCTATCGAAAAGATGTTCCCGAAACATCGCAATGTTACCCGGGAATCAATCGTTTGAAAATTATTTCTTGTGATTCAAAACACTGAGAACATCAAAAAATAAGTAAAAGGAAGTAGTAGTTGTGCGATGCGGTTTAAATGAAGAAATATTTGCTGGAAATCTATTCGTTGATGCCACAACACATGGTTTCAATGTTTTTAAGAAAATTTATCATGAAATAAAGGGTTTTCAATTGTAGCTATTGATGTAATAGTTTTATTATTACATATGACATTTCTTTCATAATTCTTGCAATGATATTCAATATTTTATCTCGCCCAGATGCAAATGTCACCTTTTCCGCTGGCCAACTTCCATGCTGCCCCTAACCCTCATGCTGGTTATCATCCTCTCCCTAACTCTTATGGTAGTCATTCTGCTCTCCCAATACCACATGTTGGATATTATCCTGTTCCTAATCGTCATCCCAGTTATTATCCTGCTCCTAAGCCCCATGTTGGTTATTATCCTGCTCCTAAGCCCCATGTTGGTTATTATCCTGCTCCTAAGCCCCATGTTGGTTATTACCCTGCTCCTAAGCCCCATGTCGGTTATTATCCTGCTCCTAAGCCCCATGTCGGTTATTCTCCTACTCCTAAGCCCCATGTTGGTTATTATCCTGCTCCTATGCCCCATGTTGGTTATTATCCTGCTCTTAGACCTCGTGATGCTTATAATGCTGCTCCTAAGCCCCATGCTGGTTATAATATTCCTCGTAATCCACGAGAGGGTTTCAATCAATTTGAAAGTAATCCTGGATCAATGAATCCGCCAAATCCAAATAATATGCGAAATAATCGTCATACAGACGGAAACACCTTTATTACTCTCACGCAAGAGCAATTTGATCAACTTGTACGTCCTGATAAGAAAACTGATTCTATCAAAAAAGAAGAGAGAGGCACAACGGTTCACTCTACTGATGTTGAGGGGGATGTGCAAGAAGCTGAAATATGTGTATTTTCTCTGAGCAAAACTTGTAAGTTCGATAACTGTCGCAAACTTCATGCCAAGTGTCCTCTGCATTGGCAGTTCAAAGTTGGCGTTAAATGGTACAACTTTCGAGATTTTCATTCAAAGGAACTGGAGGCTGCGTATCAAAATCCTGAGAACGATCAAGTTAAATTGTCTAAAATTAACCCTCAAAGATTAAACGAGAGTCATGTTGAAATTGCTAATTTGCTCACTACTGATGAACTGACTGCTGATTTTGTTGCGGAAACTGTTGAGACGGACTCCATTCGATATAAAATACGTAGACTTTCCACACACTCGTCAGCAAAAATGAGCAATAAAATGGCTACTGTTTGGGAATGGTATTTCGAAGATGAACTAGGAAAGTGGATCAACTACGGTCAAGTGAATTCACTGAACCAAGTGAACTGTGTCCCAAACATAACTTCTCAAGACATTGAAGAGAAGTATACGAAGGACAAAGTTCAGAGTTTCAAATTCAGCAGTCCTGTTGGTCATAGTTACATCCTTGATTTCAATAAAGGAACTCAGATGAATGAAGTAACTCAGGTGACGAGGAAGGTTAAACGCAGACCTCATTTCACTCCTCCAACCTGTTCGATGTCTCTCACAGACATGCCCAAACACTGGGTTAAAATGAGACCGGAAAGTATTTCGGAACAAATCAATCTAGACGAAAATGACGAAGAATACAAAGAAATAGCACAATTTATCAAAAAATCCTTGTCAGTTGATTCTTTCGTAAGTATCAAACGTAACCAGAACCCCGGATTGTGGAGATCTTTTGTTAACGGCAAACAGAAAATGATGTTGAAAAATAAACTCTCCGAGTCGGATCTCAATGAGATGAAACTTTTCCATGGTACTTCTGCTACTAATATTGGAAGTATTTTGGAGAGAAACCTGGATTGGCGTCTGCATGGTCTGAGTGTGGGACAACGCTTTGGACGAGGAACGTACTTTGCGAAACAGTGAGTTTGCGAAATATCTTATCAGTTACCACAGGGAAAATAATATTCACTGAAACAGTTCCATTGAACCATTTTTTCAAATACGAGAAATTTATGTTTCATTTACTTGACAGGGCATCCTATTCTGACCATTATGCACAAGTTGACAACCAACTCTCGAAACATATCCTGGTATGCAGAGTTTTGGTTGGTAGTTATACTGTAGGACGTTCGACGATGGTGACACCTCCTGTCAACCCGTAAGTTCTTGATTAAACATGGTTATAGTTAGTTGATTCTATTTAACATCTAAATGTTGGGTTTTTGTGTTAGGTGGTAGGTCACTCTTCATTGGGCCACTTTCTTCCAAGTCATTTACAAAAATTTCAATAACGTTCACTTATATTTTTCAGATTGAATCAAACTATGTATGACTCAACTGTTAACAACGAAAACAGTCCTTCCATCTACGTAAAGTACGACAGTCAAGAATATTACCCGGAGTACCTAGTTACTTACCGCAATTAATCTTTGTAACCTGGTCAATAATATTAATATCTAGAATGGTTAAGTCACTTACGATTTGACTTTGAGTGATAGTCTTCAATTAAATAATAACGTTTCTTATGTTCTGGACTATACAGGGCGACCAACAGAAAATTGGTCGAAAGAAAATGATTATGAATTAAAAAGTAATTGTTTGTAGAAAGGTAAAACAAAATTAACATTTAGACTTGAGCTTGAGTTATAAGCATTTACTTTAGACCAGTTTTTGAAAGTTAGTCTAAACACTCAATGGACAATGAGTATAAACAAATTAGAATGTTATTTTTATATGATAGTTTTAATGGAATTCTCATAATATTTATCTAAGATTAAGCGTATATGCAACATTTATATAATAATATTACGTCAACTTTTCAGAATATCCTATTAATTTAGGTAATTTTGTACGATTGGAGTTCAACCAAACTATTGACAAGAGTAAATTAAACTCTGTCCTTAGTACCTAGCAACCAATACTGGTTAAAACTTATAAGTATTTTCCACCCCTGTAAATTGACTAAATTCAGTGAAATATACATTCTGTCACTGTCGAAATCAGACCCAGAACCCCAATCGGACCGCTAACCTAACCTTGGATAAATTAAGTATTCTAGTATTTACCTGGTATAAAATGTAACTGCCACCACCAATGTTATAAAAAAATAAAGACGCGTCCCTAATCTCTTAGCATAAATGGCCGTACACACGTAGGTTTTTTTTTTAGTCTTTCCACCAGACTTTTTGCTAAGATCCTCCTAATTTTTTCACGAGAATATAAGAAAAACGATGGAGTTATAATTTAATTTAGTAGGTATCCATGATACCTGCTGGCATCATGGATACCAACTGAAATAATTTTTTTTTCTTATATTCTCGACTTCTCGTGGTAAAAGTAGGAGGAGCCTAGCAAAAAGTCTGGTGGAAAGACTTAAAAACCCTACGTGTGTACGGCCATTTATGCTAAGACATGTGGGACGTGTCTTTATTTTTGAAGTTCATTTCTTCGCTCCGTTATTGATATATTTTCTAATTGGGATAATCTGAAAAAGATTCTATAATTATTTCGCAGATTTGTACCTTATTCAAATATTCATTATTCTTTCAAATTAGAAAAAGGTTAATCTTTTTCTAATTTGATATTATCTTATGAAAAAGAGAGTAAATATTAAATCAATTTATAAAGTATCTTTAAATTGGTTCGTTACATATCCTAAAGGCAATAGCAATATAGTTTTAGAATAGGACTTACTCTTTATCCACTCAAAGGAGATTAGAATACTTATCAATATGCTTTCATTGTTCAATATTAATGAAAGATATGCTTAATACACTGTGTTTCAACACAAACTACTTTTTAATTTGTGTTTTATACATTGCTTCTTTTGTAATTTGGCGGTACTTACTACAATTGTAATAATTTGTTTTGTGTTAAACTCTGATTATATGATTTTCCACTTTTTTGGTCTGTATCCATGATGTATGAAAGTATCTTGGATACCAATTAAAGTGTCTAGTTGCTATCATATCCTGTGTACCACAGTTCACTAAAGTGGAAACTACGTCAGCCCATTTATTGTTTATATCTTGAAATTTTATTCGGATATAAATGAGAAACCCTCCATTGACCCCATTATCGAAGCAGTTATCGCCTCCCATTGGCTCATCAGTGATGACGATGTAATGAAACCCCATTAATAGTTTCCTTATCTTTATTTGTCTGTCTCTCTGTCTGTCTGTCACGTTTTTAAGTAATATTCAGAAATTAGGCTAAATATGTTAACAAGTTGTAGCATGAATACCAAATCTTATGTGAGTGCAATAATTGATTATTAATAATACTGAATTAGAAATCATATAAAATCTGCAGAGCAAGTTTTCAAAGAACTATTTTGCAACCTCTATCGTATAATTTATATACTCTATCAGTCTATATATGTCTATGATATAATTATAATATTATCAGAGTGTGGACAATTAAATTACACAAATATTGATAGTTATACATTTGAGAACACGTTATTCTTAACAGGTAAGTACACTAGTATATATTTAAAGCTTCTATTGTCCATTGTATTTTAAGGATGATATAATTTAAAACTAAATATATTTTATAACAAGTTAACAATTGTATAAAAATGAACATCAATCAATAATGTAGAAGTATACTTCAAAGTTGTTAGTGGACCGGGTGCAATTCTCAGTGTGAAAAGTACCTTTACCTACATTTTAGAATTATGTATATTTTCGTGTTTATTACGTTTCTCGAATTCTTTCCAGAGTTTTTTTAAGGAAACAAAATGTAACTATATTATATATGGCAATAATATTGCTAGCTACATACTCGATCGCTTGCTTTAGATAAAAAGTATCAAATTGTATTGAGTGATAAAATATTTTTCTCGTTTGTACAAAATTTAAGTTAGTAATTAAGGGGATTTTTTTTTCAAAAAGAAATGTTCCGCGGTGTAGATATTTCCAACAACTCCGTTAGTGCGGCTCTTTAGGGGTACATTCCTTTTTATCGACCAGTTTCATATTTTCGACCATAATCACCATATCAGTAGAAGATACACAATTTAACATTTTAATTAGGTAGTATCAATTGATATAACGAGTAAAATTTTATATTTTAATCTTATAAGATTGAAAATCTGGAGACTGGAACCGAAGACAAGTCAGACAACTGACTGTCTGACGCCGCCGTCACGCCGGACGCAATCCCTAATGATCCTAATCCCAGACCTGGCAGACCATAGCAACTCCCAAAGACTCGTATGTCATTAGTCCATAGCTGAACTAGTGAACTGGATAGGAGATTACTGGAATTTTTTTGACTATTAGTATTAGGTAGTCCTTATTGGCTTATTCTTGATGAGAGGAATATAGAAACTTGGTGAGAAATTTTTAGGTTATTCCTTTCCTATCATTTACTTTTTTTGTATTAAAATTAATCAAAATTATAAGATTTTGAATTAGGTAGTATTACTAATTTACTAAATTACTTGTATTAGGCTATTAGCTAGCTATATCATATAGGCTAGGCAGAATAGATTATAGTAAATTAATTTCAATTTGAAAATGAATCTAAAGAGTAAAGTCCAATTGGCAATCTGTGAATCTGAAAAGTACAGCAGGATTTGTGGATTAATCCTGCGCGGCTGCGCCCAAGTCCTATTTATCCAATTCCTATGTTCCAGTTTGTATTTGGTGCACTGAACTCCTCTGACTTTTTCAAAAATATGAGAAATAGCTGCCAACATTTTTCATCAATTTGTCTAGTCCTCCAACATTTTTCCAGTTTCTTCTCCAAAAATTAATGGCAATACCTATATAGGAATTAATAGCAAAATATCCTCTGACATTGCAGGAATATTTTTATTAAAGAAATTGAATATCTACTGAGATATCATTGGAATTTACAACCAAATACAATCTGGCCTATGTTCCCATGTTATTTTGATTTATAGTTGTGCCCAAATCCCATTTTCTTTATAAAATCCTGGGTCTGAGGAGACCTTCTTTTCAGACTGGTCTAAAGTAAATGCTGTATTAGTGACATAATCCACAGTTTTTAGTCTCTAAAATTTATCTGTTAGCCTAAGGTATTTTCCAGAGTGGCCTGCAGGGGCCCAGGGCATTATAGGTAATAATAATAAAATAGTCTAATAGACATTGGAATTTTGGACAGAAATCAATAAATATGTTAAAACCCTTGTTAAATAAATAAATATGTTAAAATCAGATCATTTATACAAACATCTTTAGATCATTTCTAAAAACATCTTTAGATCATTTCTAAAAATATATTTAGATCATTTCTAAAAATATATTTAGATCATTTCTAAAAATGTCTTTAGATCATTTCTAAAAACATCTTTAGATCATTTCTAAAAACATCTTTAGATCATTTCTAAAAACATTAGATCATTTGTACAAACATCTTCAGATCATTTAAAAAAAACATATTTGGGTCATTTCTAAAAACATATTTAGATCATTTCTAAAAACATATTTAGATCATTTCTAAAAACATATTTAGATAATTTCTAAAAACATATTTAGATCATTTCTAAAAACATATTTAGATCATTTCTAAAAACATCTTCAGATCATTTTTAAAAAATATCTTCAAATCATTTAAAAAAAACATCTTCAGATCATTTAAAAAAAAACATCTTCAAATCATTTAAAAAAAAACATCTTCAAATCATTTTTAAAAAAACATCTTCAGATCATTTTTAAAAAACATATCTAGATAATTTTTAAAATCATATTTAGATCATTTGAGACTTCATGAACCACAACCACATTATTTTACTTCTGTTAAAACTTAATCTGAAGATGATTTTTGGATTTTGTTTAGTTACAATTTTCACGTAACACCTATATAATTATTATTGAAAACCGTTTTCATTACCAGGAAAGCAGATTGGTAAATAAATAATTAGTAAAAGTTCATTGATTTGATTGTTCAATTCAATTTTCAAAATTAAAAATATATCTATAATAAATTGACTTGAAATTGAAACCTCCACCAAATACAAACTAATTTAATCCCATTTAATATTTTCCTTATAAATTTAATCCCATCTGACATTCCCTTCAGAATTGATCATATCAAGATGGTGTCCATGAGCTTCAGTACTGCCGTGTGGGTGGGCTTCTTTTCCTACTTCCTCTACACAGTCTACACATTCAGTTCTTTATTAACCATCCCTACCTGTAAAGAAAAAGAAGTCTGTTTAAAACCGTACCTGCAACTCAACTCCAAAGTACAGGTGTGTGATACTATATATTTTTTCGCTCAGGTATAAGTTCTGAATTCTCAGATTGTTCCACATTTTTGAACATATAAGAAAGACTTGTATAGTTAAAATTATTTAGTTACACATTATTTTCATATATCATTGGATGTATTGAACCAATTTAAAATTTAGAACTTAAGGTGGACTTCTAACACGGTGGGTAGAGCCGTGCAGCTCTCCTTTTGGACTGCTATCCATTGTATCCCATGTATGCCTTTCAAATGGAAAGTCTACAGCCACACGGCTCTAGCTGTTTCAGCCTCCACATTGAAGTCCACCTTAACTCTTATATCTGATAACTCCTTTCTTTCTTGTTAATTGCATTCATGTATAATTAATTAATTTCTATATTGATAATATAGTGCACTAATATTGTATGTACTATATTAGGAAAAGTTAATTAATTTTTTAATAGTTCAATGATGGTTTCTCAAATTCATCTGTTTCATAATCTCTACTGATGAAATTCACATCTCAATGTTCACAAACATTCAGTTTCTGATATTCATTTGCTTCTTCTTCTTCCAGTTGTACATCTACACCACCATTTTCAACAGTCCGTCAACAGAAGGTGATTTGACGTTAATTCACCACGACCCAAACTATGACGCAACCCGTCACAGTGAAGGGGAGGACCTTCTTATCAATTTCAATGTTCCTAAAATTGTTAGGACTCGCAATTCAACAATGTTTTTACACATGTTTTTGACCTCTGATAAGTTCAAGCCAAAGGTTGGTGAAATAGTTCAATAATCTTTTAAATTTCTCATTGAATTGAGTACCTATCTACTACCGAATATTTTATTTTATCTTTTTATTGTAGCATCTTTTTTCTTTCAATGAGTGCGTGTCTCTTATATCTAAATTCATTTCAATTAGTTATCATGTTAACAGTAAAGTTTTATTTAAATTATCTTTCTTAACTCAGAGATATTTCTATCCCAACATTGAAAGTTTTTTTAGGTTTCCATTTTAAAACAGGAAGACTTCTTTCATCATCTGAACTAAAATTTGAGTTTTAAAAGTAGATTTATTATTTTAAGTACCTAACTTAATGAGTTAGGAAACCCTAAAAAACTTCATTTTCGAGTGTTTATCTCCCTCTAGAAATTATGTTGAAAGTAGATCTTTTCAATCTCAGGGAATTAATATTTAATATATATTTTTTTTGATAGATCAATATTAGATAGTTAACTCTTTTAATTTAAAATATGTTAAAAACTAATCACTTTTTTTTATAGCTAAAGTTAAATGTACTTTGGGTGTTTCAAAATCTTAAATCACTATGTCGCATAGTCTACATTTATTTATGTTTTTATTTGCTATAATATGATTATATTGAACAAAATTATACATTACTTGATGCATTTTTCTAATGTCCTTTTCAAAGGATGTTGGACATTTAAGATTTAACTAACTTTTTCTCGTTAGAATTGGCTGGAGTTGGCGGGCAGTTCTCAAGTTCCTCACGCTGCCTGTTCTTTGGCTCTGCATCACATTCCTGCCGCCACATCTTACGCACTTCTGGGAGAAAAGGTACAGAACTTCTTCGGAAATATTAATGTTAAAACTAAACTGGTGTAGTTCCCCATTAAAATTAACTGGGTATCAATACTATATAATAAAACTTTTGGGAGAAAAGTTACGCAACTAGCTGGGAAAAAATGAATCTTATAATAAAATTGTTTCACCTACAAATCTAAAAAAGTTTTGCATGCTAATTTTTTTCGCAAAATTTCTATTTACTTACATTTTATTTCCTGCTGTTCAATAAATTCAGTGTCCCAACTACTTGGTTTAATTTTTATAAATCTTTATTGCCTCTAAACTTTGTAATGTTTATCATTTCAGAACAACTCTGAAAGCACAGCAGAAAAGAGCAAAGAGTCGACTGTTGACTCAAAACCTATCATTCACTTGCGGTCAGTCATTCCGTTCAGTATTGCGACTGACATGAGAGATCTGCCTCGCAAGCGCATTCCTTCCGACCTTCTTAACAAGATACGGTAAGGATTATTTACTTCATTTTGTAGCTATATGCAAGTATGCTCTTTATGTCTATGGTCACAATTACACAATTTATTATTAAATGGATCGTTGCGCTGTAAAATCGACAATGATTTCCAGCTCTAACTCTCATGTCTTTTTGAGCAAGATCTTCATAGAAAGAATTTTAACACTCATAAATTATGTAAATTGTTAGCTATCTAATTTGATTTCTTCTAAAAAGTCTATCGTTAGTAGCTAGCTACTATGATTTGGATATTTATAGAGAAGAACCTACTTCACCACTCACTATGATTCTGAAATACGAGTTACCTAATTTTTAGCATCAAAATCTGCTTTGAATGTTTCTACTTAGCTGTGTGGAAGCTAACCAACATACACTAGTCTCTGATTTCCTAACCTGCCGAACTTCACTGCACCTTTCTCCTTTTATTCATTTATTTCTGATAAACTTTACACTTGTGGTTTATTTACCTATCACTAAAAAATAGAGTATGTGAAAAAACTAAATTACAATTGCTATTTAGCTATAAAATTATCAAAACTACATAAAGAGACGATAGGCAATGCAGTAGCTACTTAAATGTGATTCACACTAATTAAAATATTTATACAGGTATTCCTTAAATAGTTTCTACAATGATTATGATAACCTTACTGATAATAAAAATACAAAAGATAAAAAAATAACCAATTATCAAGCCCTTTTGTAAGTTCCAGTGATACCTGAGTATCACTAAATGGTTCTGTGTATTGTTTCAGACTCGTTTCCAAGACCCACTACATGCCGCCCCTTCACATCGAAGGTATGAGTCAGAGAATTGAGCACCTCACTCCCATCACGCAAATAACAGAAGATGGTAAAGCTAACTTCACTCTCAAGTACATGCACACTTCTTTGCCTAAACTCAAAATATGGTGAGTTGCCGTCATTAACTGAAACTATTAGGGTTGTACCAATAAAATTATTATTACCGAAACGAGTACTGATACTCTGTATTAGTAATCTGTCGATAGCTAAAAAATCACCGATACTCTGGTATGATAGTATCGTGTCAGCCCTAGAAAATATGATGATTTGCTGTCTTTTTTTAACATTTAAATTCGATATTTTGGCAATGTATCAAAAGATTTTTTCTTTTCCCAAAATGTTTAGTCATCCGATAATTGTGAACTTACCCTGTAACATGGTTTTCTCTCCCCAGGATGCAGTTTGAGGCAGCACTCTCCAGTCTGTCTACGTTAGGGTTTTCTCCCAAAGATATTGATGAGGCGAAGAGTCTTTTCGACACTAACATCTACCTCCTGGGAGTGACTTTCTGTGTCGCACTGCTACATGTCAGTACACCTAGCAGTGATAATTATCTAGTAGTTACATTTACCTGGCAGTGATAATTATCTAGTAGTTACATTTACCTAGCAGTGATAATTATCTAGTAGTTACATTTACCTAACAGTGATAATTATCTAGTAGTTACATTTACCTAGCAGTGATAATTATCTAGTAGTTACATTTACCTGGCAGTGATAATTATCTAGTAGTTACATTTACCTAGCAGTGATAATTATCTAGTAGTTACATTTACCTAGCAGTGATAATTATCTAGTAGTTACATTTACCTAGCAGTGATAATTATCTAGTAGTTACATTTACCTGGCAGTGATAATTATCTAGTAGTTACATTTACCTGGCAGTGATAATTATCTATTAGTTACATTTACCTAGCAGTGATAATTATCTAGTAGTTACATTTACCTAACAGTGATAATTATCTAGTAGTTACATTTACCTAGCAGTGATAATTATCTAGTAGTTACATTTACCTGGCAGTGATAATTATCTAGTAGTTACATTTACCTGGCAGTGATAATTATCTAGTAGTTACATTTACCTAGCAGTGATAATTATCTAGTAGTTACATTTACCTAGCAGTGATAATTATCTAGTAGTTACATTTACCTAGCAGTGATAATTATCTAGTAGTTACATTTACTTAGCAGTGATAATTATCTAGTAGTTACATTTACCTAGCAGTGATAATTATCTAGTAGTTACATTTACCTAGCAGTGATAATTATCTAGTAGTTACATTTACCTGGTAGTGATAATTATCTAGTAGTTACATTTACCTGGTAGTGATAATTATCTAGTAGTTACATTTACCTAGCAGTTATAATTATCTAGTAGTTACATTTACCTAGCAGTGATAATTATCTAGTAGTTACATTTACCTAGCAGTGATAATTATCTAGTAGTTACATTTACCTGGCAGTGATAATTATCTAGTAGTTACATTTACCTAGTAGTGATAACTATCTATAAGAAACATGTAGCTAGCTATTAGAAAGCTAAATCTGAATAGAGGCACAAACAAACATAGACATAAATATGCGGCCAGTGCAACTTTATTGGAATAACTGAACTATTAAATTTTTAAAAGCCTTATTTACTAGGTAGCTATATAATTACGCCATCTAGTGGTGAAAACGTCAATCTCCGTGCGTGCGTTTGTCACGTTTGTGTTCATAATATTAGTCACCAAATCTGTAGCAACGCCATCTAGCGGTACAACTGACTATTATCCATTTAACTCTAATTTATCAGCTGTTTCATTAAGATGCATAATTTCTAGAATGTGTCACAATAATCTATGTCTTTAGTTAATAAAATGAAGTAGAAAAAGAGACGCACTGGTTCTTTTTACATTTATAATGAATTACGTTGATTCTAAAGCAGACTGACCACAGAACTCTCTTAAAAATGACTATATTTTTCTACTCATAAGTACAATAATATCTTGAAAGAAACCCAAACACTAAATCAATGCAAATAGAGTTTTCATTAAAGTTATATTTTTGTTAGCTAGCTACTCGTTAGTTTAGTTATTATTTACTTTTTTCTTGTATGATCGTTTATGTGGATCTGTTCTATAACTCATAACTCACCCTACCTGCCATTTCAATGTGTAGCTACTTTTTTTCAGCTCACCTTTGACATCCTGGCTTTCAAGAACGACATCAGCTTTTGGAAAGGGAGGGACAATTTGGATGGCTTGAGTGGAGGAGTCGTGATTTGGAGGGCATTTGCCCAGGTAAGGAGTCGTGAGTCATAGAAGATGAGTCATGAGTCATAGAACAGGAGTCAGATTGAGTCATGAGTCATTGAAAATGAGGGTGTTTTGTTAGTGTGTGCTTTGTAAACATGAGATAGCTACCTATTTGCTAACCCCTTCAGTTACGGTATTTCTTCTCTCCACTTTTTAGAGTTTTTACGGTTGAAATACGTTACTTTGAAAAAAAAACATTTGCTGGCTTAGCAATTTTTAATTTAAGTTGGTTAGTCAGAATCAGAATAGCTACCTTGACATAATTGCAGAGAAATCAGACTAACTTATGGTTAAACTACATAACCTAGTTGTAAATAAACTTTAAACGTAAAATTGGAACATTCGCTGACTCAGCATTTAATAAATGAGGTGGTTTGTAGGACTTACCACACACTTTCATTCGTGAGTAATGATTGCACCCTCCCTCACTGACTGTTCATCTGAAGGGTGAGAGCTAATTATGCCCTTTGTATGTACCCCATCGCATCATTCTATTAGGATAATTAGATGGTTAGGTCTAGAGGGAACTGTGACTGTGAACTATAGCACATTGTTAGTGGTTAGCCCTATTAACCGCTGTGACTGAAAGATTAAAGTTACTTTTTGATTATTATTACATTAAATGTTTTTTCTCAGGTTATTATCTTCCTGCACTTATTCGAAGAGGACACCAGCCTGCTGGTACTAGCACCTGCTGGAGTTGCTGTGATAATAGAGGTAAGGGAGCTATGGTAAGCTATATATATACTAGTCTACACCTCCCGTCAATTTTATGAACCTTTTATGTAATCATAATAATTATTGGCTATCCCTGACTCTGCTTTTACCCCAATATTTTCAACTGAATAGAATAAAATGTAATTTAGTTATTGAACTGATATCGGAATAATTTCGTATCCATGCTATCAGATTAAGTCAAGAAGAAATTTTACATAATTTTTAATTACAGCTGGTATCCTAGATACCATCAGACTATAAATAGAAGAGCTATAGTATCCTAGATACCATCAGTTTATAAATATAAGAGATATAGTATCCTAGATACCATCAGACTATAAATAGAAGAGCTACAGTATCCTAGATACCATCAGACTATAAACAGAAGAGCTATAGCACAGTACAGAGAATATATAGTATCCCAGAGCTATAGGGGGATATTACGCGTGTCCCGGTAGGCTGTGACGTCATATGTCAACAATGGTGCGTACGTTTGTACGTACAGTACAAACACAAAAGATGGCTGTAACACACCCAACTTTTGTTAAATAACGTTTTCGGTGATATTTTTTTTAATTCCACATTACCGCATGCTATTATCCAATCTTTATAGTCATACGGACGAAAATTAAAAGATGACTGTTGATGAAATTGCTACTGGTCTTTTTACACCCAAAATAGTAACAAATTTTTAGTCTTGAAGAAGACGATTTATTCAAGATAATTAGATCATTAGTCAGATCGGTCGCGTTGGCCGCCATCTTAATTCTCTATTCCACGTGACCCACAGCAATTCTGTTTACTATGATGTGACCTCTTGTTTACATACATGACGTCACAGCCTACCCAGAATAAATTTGAATAATACATGTAACTGGGGTACTATACTATTCTATGTACTGTGACTATAGTATCTTAGATACCATCAAACTGACGTTGAAAAAAATCAATTTATTATAAAGAGTGTAAACCATGGTATATTGAAGTAATTAGGCATTTAATTAGTTACTATTTAATGTAGCTAAGTGCTTATCTTACGAGTACCTAGCATTCTAGTTGCTTCAACTAACTTATCTATCCTTAGTTATGGAAAGTGACTAAGGCCTACAAGGTTCGCTACAGTTCTGCCAGTCGTCAACTCACCAGTGGACAGAAGAGTTTGGAGAGAAAGACCAGAGAGTTAGACAGCAAAGCTTTCCACCACCTTAGCTACCTGCTGTACCCCCTGTGTCTGGTTGGAGCTGTTTATTCTCTGTTGTACATGCCCCATAAGAGGTAAGTGCTACTGGGCAACTTGTGCTGATGGTATAAATGAGATAAATATAGTACAAGTAGATGACAAGCTGTGATAAATAGTACAAGTAGATGACAAGCTGTGATAAATAGTACAAGAAACAATTATCTAAGTAGTAGCAGGCTAGCAGCAGTAATAATTGAATTTCATGTATATTTGCATGATCGTTGGTACTCCTGTCTGATATAGTTTTGAAAACTGAAAACAAAAAAAGCTTGAAAACTGAAAAACCTTCAACGCAGAGTTTAAATAACCTCTAATATTAGGTATAAGAATGCATATTTTATATTTTGAATTATATATACCTACCATTATATATATATATATATATACAGTATATACTATATAGTATACCATACCTCTGAGAGCCATACAGATGGATGGAATTAAATTAAAACCTAGCTATCCATCTAATAATGATCAATCATAAAAATATTTGAGCCTAAAATATGTCCTGTGCTTTATTGGGTTAAATGTTACTCACTTGACACTATTATTACCTAGCTATTTCAGTTCACTCATGCAAATTATTTAACCAGGTTAATCTTAAAAGATGCACAAATTCCAAGCTCGAATAGCCATGACATTCTTATGAACTGGAGCTATCTACATTATTAGGCTAGAGTTGGGTTGGGAGAGAGTTAAGTTTGGGGCATGCCCCGCCTCCAACTTATAATTTGCAGTTGGTACTCCTGTCTGATATAGTTTTACCTTTGCAGTTGGTACTCCTGTCTGATATAGTTTTACCTTTGCAGTTGGTACTCCTGTCTGATATAGTTTTACCTTTGCAGTTGGTACTCCTGTCTGATATAGTTTTACCTTTGCAGTTGGTACTCCTGTCTGATATAGTTTTACCTTTGCAGTTGGTACTCCTGTCTGATATAGTTTTACCTTTACAGTTGGTACTCCTGTCTGATATAGTTTTACCTTTGCAGTTGGTACTCCTGTCTGATATAGTTTTACCTTTACAGTTGGTACTCCTGTCTGATATAGTTTTACCTTTGCAGTTGGTACTCCTGTCTGATATAGTTTTACCTTTACAGTTGGTACTCCTGTCTGATATAGTTTTACCTTTGCAGTTGGTACTCCTGTCTGATATAGTTTTCCTTTATAGTTGGTACTCCTGTCTGATATAGTTTACCTTACAGTTGGTACTCCTGTCTGATATAGTTTTCCTTTATAGTTGGTACTCCTGTCTGATATAGCTTTTCCTTACAGTTGGTACTCCTGTCTGATATAGTTTTACCTTTGCAGTTGGTACTCCTGTCTGATATAGTTTTACCTTTGCAGTTGGTACTCCTGTCTGATATAGTTTTACCTTTGCAGTTGGTACTCCTGTCTGATATAGTTTTACCTTTACAGTTGGTACTCCTGTCTGATATAGTTTTACCTTTGCAGTTGGTACTCCTGTCTGATATAGCTTTTCCTTACAGTTGGTACTCCTGTCTGATATAGTTTTACCTTTGCAGTTGGTACTCCTGTCTGATATAGTTTTACCTTTGCAGTTGGTACTCCTGTCTGATATAGTTTTACCTTTGCAGTTGGTACTCCTGTCTGATATAGCTTTTCCTTACAGTTGGTACTCCTGTCTGATATAGTTTTACCTTTGCAGTTGGTACTCCTGTCTGATATAGTTTTACCTTTACAGTTGGTACTCCTGTCTGATATAGTTTTACCTTTGCAGTTGGTACTCCTGTCTGATATAGTTTTACCTTTACAGTTGGTACTCCTGTCTGATATAGTTTTACCTTTGCAGTTGGTACTCCTGTCTGATATAGTTTTCCTTTATAGTTGGTACTCCTGTCTGATATAGTTTACCTTACAGTTGGTACTCCTGTCTGATATAGTTTTCCTTTATAGTTGGTACTCCTGTCTGATATAGCTTTTCCTTACAGTTGGTACTCCTGTCTGATATAGTTTTACCTTTGCAGTTGGTACTCCTGTCTGATATAGTTTTACCTTTGCAGTTGGTACTCCTGTCTGATATAGTTTTACCTTTGCAGTTGGTACTCCTGTCTGATATAGTTTTACCTTTGCAGTTGGTACTCCTGTCTGATATAGTTTTACCTTTACAGTTGGTACTCCTGTCTGATATAGTTTTACCTTTGCAGTTGGTACTCCTGTCTGATATAGTTTTCCTTTATAGTTGGTACTCCTGTCTGATATAGTTTACCTTACAGTTGGTACTCCTGTCTGATATAGTTTTCCTTTATAGTTGGTACTCCTGTCTGATATAGTTTACCTTACAGTTGGTACTCCTGTCTGATATAGTTTTCCTTTATAGTTGGTACTCCTGTCTGATATAGTTTTCCTTTATAGTTGGTACTCCTGTCTGATATAGTTTTACCTTTGCAGTTGGTACTCCTGTCTGATATAGTTTTACCTTTGCAGTTGGTACTCCTGTCTGATATAGTTTTACCTTTGCAGTTGGTACTCCTGTCTGATATAGTTTTACCTTTGCAGTTGGTACTCCTGTCTGATATAGTTTTACCTTTGCAGTTGGTACTCCTGTCTGATATAGTTTTACCTTTACAGTTGGTACTCCTGTCTGATATAGTTTTACCTTTACAGTTGGTACTCCTGTCTGATATAGTTTTACCTTTGCAGTTGGTACTCCTGTCTGATATAGTTTTACCTTTGCAGTTGGTACTCCTGTCTGATATAGTTTTACCTTTGCAGTTGGTACTCCTGTCTGATATAGTTTTACCTTTGCAGTTGGTACTCCTGTCTGATATAGTTTTACCTTTACAGTTGGTACTCCTGTCTGATATAGTTTTACCTTTGCAGTTGGTACTCCTGTCTGATATAGTTTTACCTTTGCAGTTGGTACTCCTGTCTGATATAGTTTTACCTTTGCAGTTGGTACTCCTGTCTGATATAGTTTTACCTTTGCAGTTGGTACTCCTGTCTGATATAGTTTTACCTTTACAGTTGGTACTCCTGTTTGATATAGTTTTACCTTTGCAGTTGGTACTCCTGTCTGATATAGTTTTACCTTTGCAGTTGGTACTCCTGTCTGATATAGTTTTACCTTTACAGTTGGTACTCCTGTCTGATATAGTTTTACCTTTGCAGTTGGTACTCCTGTCTGATATAGTTTTACCTTTGCAGTTGGTACTCCTGTCTGATATAGTTTTACCTTTGCAGTTGGTACTCCTGTCTGATATAGTTTTACCTTTACAGTTGGTACTCCTCTCTAATATAGTTTTACCTTTACAGTTGGTACTCGTGTCTGATATAGTTTTCCTTTACAGTTGGTACTCTTGTCTGATAAAGTTTTACCTTACAGTTGGTACTCCTGGCTCATCTCCTCCCTAGTTAATGGTGTCTATGCATTTGGTTTTCTCTTCATGTTACCACAGCTCTTCATCAACTACAATCTGAAGAGCGTCGCACACCTCCCTTGGAGAGCATTCATGTACAAGGTGAGCTTTTAACTGATATTAGAAAGAAACCGCTGAGTCATCTCCTGGCGACAGAGGTTAAGGTCTCACGTCCAGTGCCCGTGTCCGCTGTGAGTGAGGCCGTACTAATCCTGAACCCCGTGATGGATCCATTTTTGAGATTATTTCCTAGGGTTCAGATTTTTTCCACGATAACATAAAAAAAACGGAATAGTTATTATTTATTTCAGTTGGTAGGTATCCATGATACCTGCAGGTATCATGGATAGCTACCAACTAAAATAAATAATAACTATATCGTTTTTTTTACATTCTTGTGGGAAAAGTAGGAGGAGCTTAGCAAAAAGTCTGGTGGAAAGACTTAAAAAACCCTACGTGTGTACGGCCCTTAGACAGTGGGCGTTAACACAGGTCATGCATGGTAGGTCAATTAGAAATTTCCTAAATGTCATAACGGCTCATGACGGATTGCACTGCCCACTTTTAGCTACTGTGACTGAGATTGCTTTACTGTCTTCTTGAATCAAGACCCTGTATCAATGATTACTTACTATAACCTCTTCATTTCAGGCGTTCAACACCTTCATCGATGATCTGTTCGCTTTCATCATCACAATGCCTACTAGTCATCGACTGGCTTGCTTCAGAGACGATGTGGTCTTCCTCGTCTATCTTTATCAAAGATGGTGAGTGACTTTATACTTCTATTTTTTTTTAATTATTTATATTTAACTTTTTTTTATGTTTAAAAAAAAAATTTACTTGTCCAATAATAGCTAGCTATTCAAGGTAGCAGCTACCAGGACGGGCTTCAGAAATTTATTTACTCTGATATTTTTTACTTTGTAATTTTTCATATAAATGTGAGTTTGTATTTATTTTCTTCTGAATAAAGTTTATTATTTTAAACTAGTAGCATCAATGGCTTCAAAAGATTCCCAGTCAATTTTTTAGGTTTTTTTCATTGGAAATGTTTTTTTATAATTGAACCATGTCGAGAAATATCACTCTGCTTAGGCCCTTTTCACACGTGCATTTTTTCATGCCGCAGCGAAAAAGGGTGCATGAAAAACTTTGTAAGACTTAAAAAACATAGCTATGTGTTTCGTATGAATTCTTAGATTGGGTGTTTTTTATGCTGAACATTTTTGTTGAAACAATAACTCCCCCTGTGAAATAGGCTTGGGGTAAGTTTCAAACATTAAGGTCATGTAAGAAAATTGTAGATTATCTGACTCCTTATTTTAAATGGTATTCATGATACCTGCAGGTATCATGAATACCATTTAAACTAGCTATCAAAAATGTGTAAATGTTCAATAACTCTTCAATAAATTAGACGAATAGCTTCACTTGGTGCTGACTTTCCTTTTTTCTCAGGTTGTACCCAGTGGACAAGACTCGAGTGAATGAATTCGGATCTACTGGAGAGAGTGAAAACAAGAACAAAGACAACAAGAGCAAGACAGAGTGAAAGGTTTAACAAGACTAGAAGAGTTTTATTTTATTTATTAGGCGGCGCGCACACCAAAAGAGAGATTGCAAGATGCAAGAAACCAAGCAAACCAAAAGAGAGTAGTCAACTTGTAACTCTGCATATTAGGAGTTGCACATCCATGGCGGAGTGTGTCTGATGTAACATCGACTAGTGTGTAATGTGTCAGGAGACTGAAGTACTCAACTTGAAGATAGATTGGCGAGAAGTCATCTGATAGGCGAGTTCTATCTTTCCTTTTTCTGACTCTCTTTCAGTGTGCGCACTAGATAGTATTACCGTGTTAACGAGTTCAACCTTGCTATCTCTCTCTCTCAGTGTGCGCGCGGCCTTGGTTTTATCCTTCTTATTATTAATTTATTAGGTAATATTGTGATAGTGAACTAGTTTAAATGCAGTGCAAGAGACATTTGGGCAAACATGTTTTGAAGCTATTAACAGTTACTGTTGTCACGTCTGTTTGTCATTTGTACATAACATTTTGTAGCTACACTTTTGTTCCTGTTTACCTGTTTTCTCAACGGATAGTAGCTACTTCACTAGTCTAACGTTACTGTTTTTTTTATTAGCTACTGTCCTGCTTTATTCAGTTGGTAGGTAAGTGTGGAAGCTCACAAGAATTTTATTATAATTATTATGGAGGTTCTTTCAAAGAATAATCTGACTTTTGTCTACTGAAATATTATTTCATTTGGCTCGACACTGAAGCTTTCTGAAGGGAGTGATGTCCCTTGAGCCCCGAACTGTTGTAATTTGGATTATATAGCTATCGTCTCTTTCGGTTTTACCATGTCTATCATTTTAACAGTACTTTCAGTTTCAGAGGATAGCACTAGGGTTATGCTCTTCAATTACGAGGTCTTAGATTTTTAGGTCAGGTAGGCTCGTATGCTTCATTTACTATCACCTCTTCATTTTCCTCTTCCATCCGTGAGTGCAGCCTTTTTCATCTATGTCCTTTTTCATCACATTCCTTGGTAAGTAACTGCATTCACGGAGTAGCTTTGCTGCATCAATGAGCATTGTCACTGACGGTGGAAGGTGACTTTGTTCATGGAGCCACTTTCCTTTCTGACTGCTTCTTCCTGTCCCTTGTATTTAATTTTCTTTCAACGTCATCGATATGGCCTTTTGTTCTTAAGCAGACGTTACACCCTAGCTACTAAAGTAAAAATAAAAAAATGTAAATCATCAGCTTTATAGATGTTCATGAACTTCTTTTTAATGCCCGTACGAATAACGTAGGAATATTTCATTTAATGAAGGAATGGAGCTCACTCTACTTTTCCTGTCTATTGATATTAACTCATAAGATAATTGTAAAAACCTCTAACAATATCTATGCATTTTGATAATGTTTTGTAATGTAGTTTAGCTAATTGGACCCTAACTCTTAAGGTATTTTCTATTTCATTGTAATGTGACATACAATGGTTTCTGATGTTCTTTATTTATGGTGATGGGTGTATATTGCAGCAGGTGACACTAGGGTGATGGGTGTCTATTGCGGCAGGTGACACTAGAGTGATGGGTGTATATTGCGGCAGGTGACACTAGAGTGATGGGTGTATATTGCGGCAGGTGACACTAGAGTGATGGGTGTATATTGCGGCAGGTGACACTAGAGTGATGGGTGTCTATTGCGGCAGGTGACACTAGAGTGATGGGTGTCTATTGCGGCAGGTGACACTAGGGTGATGGGTGTATATTGCGGCAGGTGACACTAGAGTGATGGGTGTATATTGCGGCAGGTGACACTAGAGTGATGGGTGTATATTGCGGCAGGTGACACTAGAGTGATGGGTGTATATTGCGGCAGGTGACACTAGAGTGATGGGTGTATATTGCGGCAGGTGACACTAGAGTGATGGGTGTATATTGCGGCAGGTGACACTAGAGTGATGGGTGTACAGTAGCGAGCAAAAAGATCAGAACGATTGTTCTAATGAGAGAAAATCCTCCATAACAAGCTTCATGGAGCCTATAAAACCTTAAAATTTTCAAAAAAATTTCTAGACTCAATGGGTAATGAAATGGGAAACTGGTTTTCTGAACAAACAATTTATTCACAATTTTTAACACAATTAACAAAACCAAATCTGTAATTTGAGTGATCATAAACATCAGAACGATAACAAAATCATAAATTTAACTGGATAATTTATTTAAAATGTAACACAATGCTGCACATTCATTAGTACTTTGTATGTAGACCGTTACTATCAATGACAGCTTGACATCTCCTGCCACAAGAGTTAATTAGAGTGGTGCATTCATCGACTGATATTTTTTCCCATTCCTCTTTTAGATAAGTCCACAATTCATCGACATTACTTTGATTCTTATTCTTACTTCGTTCATTTAATAACTTCCAAACATTCTCAATTGGATTCATGTCTGGGCTTTGTGCCGGCCAATCCATTACAGTAAGGTTCTCCTCGGTAAAAAAGGTCTTGATAGATTTTGCTGTGTGGCACGGTGCGTTATCTTGCATAAATATTGCTGGCTGGTTAGCAGCAGACCTTAAAGTAGGCAAAAATGCTGCCTTGGCATTTCCTTGTAAACTGCTGCATTAATTCGCCCATGTAACCTAACAAGAGGTCCAGGACCAGCAGCTGATATCATGCCAAACATCATCACACTTCCTCCTCCAAACTTTACGCTACGTTTGATGCACTTTGGAGAATATCTTTCCGTGACACTGCGTCTCACATACCGCCTCCCATCAGAACCAAACAAATTGAACTTTGACTCATCACTGAAATAGACACAATTCCATTGATTCTCGGTCCATGTGACGTGTTCAATAGCGAATTTCTTCCGTGCTAGTTGATTCTTCTTAGATATGAAAGGTTTTGTAGAAGGGGTTCTAGCCATCAAACGTTGTTCATTTAGTCTTCGTGAAACTGTATGTCTCGAAACATTGACACCTAAATTATCTTTAACCTTATTTGCAATGTCAGCTGCTGTGGTAAATCTATCTTTCTTAGCTTGAAGTGTAATGAATCTGTCCTCTCTTGAAGTAGTTTTCCTAGGTCTGCCAGGTGGTTTCTTTGCTTCACATGAACCAGTTTCTTCAAATTTCTTCAAAATACCATGAATAACACTCTTTGACTTCTTCACAATGTTGGCAATGTCACCAATTGAATGCTTATCCTCATTACGTAACTTCACTATCAGTTCTCTAAGTTCTAATGATGTTACAGCGTTTTTAGGCATGTTAACAGTATAAGAGCCGGTTGCAAACTGACTAAATAACACTAGGGAATTGTTAGTATAATATTTACCCTAAAAATTAGCTTCAACTCCCTATAAAATACTAAATAAATTGATTTTCACCATCGTTCTGATGTTTTTGATCACTCAAATTTCGGACTTTGTTCTGTTAATTGAGTTAAAAAATGTGAATAACTGGTAGTATCAGAAAACACGTTTCCCATTTCATTACCCATTGAGTCAAGAAAAAATTCTTACAATTTTAAGGTTTTATAGGCTCCATGAAGCTTGTTATGGAAGATTTTCTCTCATTAGAACTATCGTTCTGATCTTTTTGCTCGCTACTGTATATTGCGGCAGGTGACACTAGAGTGATGGGTGTATATTGCGGCAGGTGACACTAGAGTGATGGGTGTATATTGCGGCAGGTGACACTAGAGTGATGGGTGTCTATTGCGGCAGGTGACACTAGAGTGATGGGTGTCTATTGCGGCAGGTGACACTAGAGTGATGGGTGTATATTGCGGCAGGTGACACTAGAGTGATGGGTGTATATTGCGGCAGGTGACACTAGAGTGATGGGTGTCTATTGCGGCAGGTGACACTAGGGTGATGGGTGTATATTGCGGCAGGTGACACTAGGGTGATGGGTGTATATTGCGGCAGGTGACATTTGTCTCTTATTTGTGAACTGGTTGTTTATATTTAGGGTATCATCTCAATTTCCAGACACTCCATGTACTCGGAAAGTGAGCATTCTTATAGGTCATGAATTAATTTGAATTATAAATTTAAAAAATCTAATTCACCGTTCTTGACCCTCACCTTCCGAGGACTGTTTTGTTACTCTGTAATGTATTTGTTCTGAATTAGAATAATTTTTTTATTGCGCAATACATTGTTTGATCAAATATTTATCTTAGTTGAAGATTTATGTTATTTTCAACTTTAAGATGATTTTTATTTTTTTTAAAGTTATAGTTTAGGTAAATTAGTTTACAAAAAGATTTAGTGGATCCTTTTACCTACTCCTCCTTCCTAGTACCGCTAGATGGCGTTGGTACTGATTTGGTGACAAATATTATGAACACAAACGTGACAAACGCACGCACAGAGATTGACGTTTTCCCCACTAGATGGCGTAATTATATAATTTAATGATAGTAAAATAGTCTACTTAATAGTTAATACTATTCCAATTTTGTTTTACACGAATAACTTTATTCGCATTTCAGTCAAGGTATAAAAAAGTTACATTGGACTTTTATTTATTTGGTGGGTGTTTTATTTCACATTTCTTCATTTCTTGTTGATCAATATTTTATTGTATTATAGTATTATTTTTCTATCTCCATATTTATTTGTTTTTACAGTCTTCCTTTTTGTGTGTTATTGTATGTATGTGGAATAAATTTAAAGATTGGGATTGACATTTTTATTCAAGATAATTTTTAGGCGTAATAGAATAGATGTGATTTATGTACTTTTTCCAGCCCTGCAGTTTTACTAAATTAATGTTCCACTTTTATAATTAATTGTACAGTAGCTCCTATATGTTAAATGGCAGTTCAGTCAATTTTTGTTTTCATAATATTAATGTTGAACGATCACTTAGTAAGAATAAAGCATTCTTGTAGAATTAAACGGTTGAAAAAATGTAATTAGCGATATATATCATATTTTATAAATTCGACTTAGCTCCTGCGTCTTCCTACAGATGGCGCCACCACTCTGTACTACTTGTTTACATTTTACAGCTGATAACATGTAAACAATTTTTCTATCAACAGTATTAACTGCTTATTTATGAAGAGATGGTCTTCTTTTCAAAACTAAATCTAATTGACTCGAAGGACAGTTTTCAATTTCACAAATTCTTTTCATAATTTTCAAACATATAATGACAGATTCAAGTCTGGGACTGGTTATCATTTTGTTTACGTACCTACTACAATGATTAGTTCGTCGGTCCACCACAGATGGCGCCACTAATTTACAATATACTTTTTATATAAACATTTCTAAAATCAACGAATATTCTAATGTTACATGAATAAACATACTAAATCGATTTACGACAAATTTGGCGATAGTTTGATTTTGACTGAACTGCCACTTTAAAGTAAATTTTCTAAATTTTAACGTGTAAATTCGATAATTTGTGAAATGTAGAGGCATTATGGAAATATTGAATATTCTTGCTTTTTTATGAGCTTTTGAATAATGAAATATTTTAAACAAGTTATTGAATTAATATATAACTTTTTTTATTGTAAAAGTACTTTTTTTGTCAGTTAAAATAAAAAAAAATCATTCATTCAAGCTTAATAATAATAATAGACAGAATTGTATTCGGTTTACAGAATTATGATTGTAGATCTTAGCTCTATAGTTTTATGTAATAAATTCATTTTATTCCCTTGAGCTTGGAAAGGACCTTTAAAATTCATTGACAGTCTGAAGTAGATTCAAACTCAACGGGAAATCCATATTATCAGAGGTTATTTACACTCAGCGTTGAAGGTATGTTTGGTTTCAAGCTTTCGAATAGAAAGATTTCTCTACAAACAACGGTCTGTCGATTCGATGGAACAATCCATCGAATCGATATACGTTGTTTATAGGGTTCTATTCATCATCAGGAGAAGGATCGACCTTTAGAGCAATAAACAATTTGCTTGGACGAAACCTTTAAAGCCAATTTTTTTATTTAAGATACTACTAACTAATAATATTACCATAAGGTTCACAATATATCGTAAATTTCTGTTCCAAAAAGGCTTCGTGCTGCCACCTGGATTTCAAAGTTGAAGTAATCGTAGCTCCACTTAGCTATGTATGTACAACATTTTGTGTTAATCATATTTTAAAACGTGTAAACGTCAAACAATTTGATTTATTTTTTATAATAGTTTAATTCAAACAAAATGTAGCAGAAGTTTAAGTAACTTTATTGGGTTAGTTCGTAGTTCCAACCCTCTTACCCAGATGGCATTATTAAGCACTTTTGAATCTGAAATTAGCGGATTTGCTGTATCTTATGTTGTATAAATAGTATAATATATTTCTTATTAGTTCGTTCGTTTGCAGTTTTATTGCTATGTAGATGGTCGCACCATATACTCTTAGTTCTCTACCCAAATGAAATTAAATTGATTTATCTCTCTAATTAGATTATTTTCAACCTTAAGGTTTTACAAGAATGCTTCATTCTTACTAAGCGACCATTCAATAATAATATTATTCAAACCAAAATTGTCTGAAGCGCTCCTATAAAGCATGCTCTAACTTTTCTCTAAAGTCTACGGAAATAAAATTGAACGTCTCGCTATAAGTTCTGTACTTTAGTTTTTTGTACACTGAATCATAATCCAGTGAAAATGTAATGCGTGTGTGTATTGTGTAACAGTGCAAGAAAAGAGGTGTAACTAGGTATACAAATTACAATATTCTCGATAGAAGAAAGACCTGCGATTTTCGACATCATCAAAAATATGAAAAACTTATTCAGTTCATTCCAGGAGAAACTAACGAAAATCTGTATTCTTTTAAAACCTGATAGTCATCGAGAAAAGTGAAAGATGAAAGCTCGAGGGTTTCCTATTGTTACTTTTATTTAATTTATCTTTCTTCAATTTTTCCATTTGTATCTTTTTCATACAAGGTACATTTTCATACAAGGATTAGCTGTAAGCTAAATTAGCTAATCTCATCAATTTAGCAGACAGCTAGCTAGTAGCTACTAAGCTAAACGCTACCTAATTGTAATTAACAATTGCAAACAGTCCGAGTATGATATTAATAAAGATATTTAAGTTTAACTAGCTTTTTAATTTGTGGCACCCCATGTTACAGTGAATCTGGTACAGAGCCAGTCTGCAAACTGCAAAGGGCGTCCGTGTCCAGTCTGGGAAATTTGGAAAAGTGGTCTTTTCTGATGAATTAATTACTCTGTTGGAGTTTGTTTAGCAAACCTTAAAATTATCCAAGTAAAATAGTATGTCTCATAAACTCGCCATTTGTCTCTCCAGCTCTCTCCAAAATTCAACAAATTCTCTCCAAAATGATCAAATTTTCATAAATGTTGAAATTTTAGTTTAAATGTATATTATACACACTCTTTATATGTTTAATGTTAACTTCCTGTTAGACTAGCTCAGCTATATTAAATTACCTATTGTTTAAATAACAATGTATTACTTTTATGAGAAACGGACTTAAGGTCTAAAGTCCATTACATTTCCGGCGCGTGTTAAATAACACCGCATGTAGATCCTTAAGGCAGTCTGTTTTTGCATTACTCAGAGAGAGATGTGATTCTCTCATCTCATGATCTCTCTAATATTCTTCTCTCTGTATAACATATTACTCTTTAAATAAACTCTTTGTCTTAAGGTTGTTAACCCACTGTAATTTAACCTAATTCTAACAGGTTATGGGCCCAGTGAACGATAAGAGTTCATAAATCAAATTATGTTTAAACAAGTTAGAAGTCTATTACAGCCAGTCTGTATTTCGTGGTAAATTCCACCGACATGTCGGTGGAATTTTTCCCCCTTGAAAATAATATTCTGGCAAAGTCGGTGGATTTTTAGCTATTTATTCCTATGTTACTATTAATTTTCGGTGGATAAATTGGGAAAATGTTGGTGGATCAGCCAAATTACTGGAAATTTATGGTGGATTTTTTCAGCATTTTGAAAAAGTCAGTGGGATTCTGTGCACCAAATACAGATTGGTATTACAGTAATCAATAAAAACTAAGTGCAGTGAAAAAGTGTTAAACTAAATGAAACATATACGCACGAACGTTTGTGTAAGCATATCGTGTTAACGCGCTAATGAGGTCGATTATATTGACTGCTCTAGCGAAAATGTACTTGTTTTTATAGTAAAATTATTTAATATTTGTGCGGAAGAGGTGTCAAGCCAAGTAAAATTGTATGTCTCATAAACTCGCCATTTGTCTCTCCAGCTCTCTCCAAAATTGAACAAATTCTCTCCAAAATGATCAAACTATCATTAATTCTCTCCAAAATAACATTGTAGTGTAGCATAGGAGAAAAATAGAAAAAACTCGCCATTTGCAATTGAAGGGCTCAAAATAACTGTCACAAACTCGCCATTAAAATGGCGAGTTTGGACATGCTTTATTACTTGGGTGTCAAGAGATGTCACAAATTACCTTTAAATCTGTGACCTTATCCTTTGGTAAACAGTCTTTCAACAAAAGGTTCTTGCGAACTAAGACTTGTGTTGCTGTTCCAATTGAATATTAATAATTATATTCAGTGAAGTTATTCTTATGAATTAGAATAATTTTAAAACATCAATTCAGTTAAACAGTAAATCAATTTAACTGCTTTGTTTGTTTATATTTGTTAAGTATTGAATGATAATAAATACTTTGAAAACATGTCTTCAAATAAGTTACCGGGGATTGTTCCCCTAGACGGAAATAATTACCCCACATGGAGGGTACAAATGAAGATGTATCTCTTAAGAGAGAAACTGATGGATCTAAACCAGTTCCAATAGATTCCGCTTCAACTGAGGTTAAATCCGCCTATGCTAATAACAAGAATAAAGCTCTGGCAGATATAGTACTATCTATTTCACCCGATCAATTGTACTTAGTTGGACAACCCACGGATCTACACGATGTCTGGACCACCCTTCAAGAAACGTTTCAGAAAAACACGTGGGCGAACAAATTTCGTCTGAAGAAGAAGCTTTACAACTTAAAATTGAAGTCTCCTGAACTACTCAACTCCCATCTGAAAGAACTAACTGAAGTTTTTCAAGAGCTTGCCTTGTTAAATCAAGTGATCAGTGAAGAGGATAAAGTTATTTGTCTCCTATCATCACTACCAGAGCCGTTTGAAGTGCTTGTTACCGCACTTGAAGCTCAGACAGACATCCCTACCTGGATTACCGTAGCTGACACACTCCGGAGAGAAGCTGAAAAGTTGAGTATTAAATCCAATGATGGTTTGGCATTATCAAATACTCAGATTGATGCTGCTGTAAATAAACAGTCAATCAAGTACCATTTTTGCAAAAAATTGGGACACGTGAAGAAAGACTGCTTTAAATTTAAACGGTATTCTCAAACTAACAGAACTCAAAACCAGCCAAATGGTGTAAATGTAAGTCATATAGAACTTAATCACACAATGTATGCTAATGATATCGCTCTTTGTAACAAATATGCCGACAGTAATATTTGGATAATAGATTCAGGCTCTTCATCACACATGTGTGGTGATAAAAATTTATGTAAAGATTTTGCAAATATTAGCAAACCTATCAATGTTAAAGTAGGTAATGGAGATGTTTTGCAAGCTATTTCACTAGGAAATGTTTCTGTTATAGTGAATATACCAGGTGGTGGAAGTAGAAAATGTACAATAAATGTACTATATGTGCCAAATCTAGCTTTTAATCTACTATCAGTGTCAAAAATGACAAATAATAATAAATCTATTATTTTTGAAAATGATAAATGTAAAATATTGAACGAAAATAAAGAGTTAATTGCTGAGGCTCACTGTGTTGCTGAGGCTCACCACCATAAATTTCCAGTAATTTGGCTGATCCACTAACATTTTTCCAATTTATCCACCAAAAATTAATGGTAACATAGGAATAAATAGCTAAAAATCCACCGACTTAGCCAGAATATTATATTCAAAGGGGAAAAAATTCCACTGACATGTCATTGGAATTTACCACGAAATACAGACTGGAATTATTACAGACTACAGTTATGGATTATGCCAAATGGAAGCTGCTCTCAACTTCTCAAGTCATTAGGTATAAGATAAACATGTTGCTACTGGCAAACCAAACTTGCATGCATGAATTTGTAATTGAGCATTTCCGCATTTGTAGATTCTTATTTTTAATTTAGAGACTGGAGGAACTGGTAAAGTTGACAGGTAAACTGTTCTCCAAGAAATCCTCTATTTCAGCTTCTGTTCTCAGTAAAATAGTTACATAATACATGACTAGTATATGTAAAATAATGTATAGGAGGAAATTAAGGATTCCTCTTCCTGGATTGTTCGTACAAAAAATGTTAAAATTGTCCCATATTCTCATTATGCTGCAGACTAGTTGATTAATTTAATTTTGCTACTAACACGTCTAGAGTATCCAAGTAAAATAATATGTCTCATAAACTCTCCATTTGTTTCTCCGAAAATCACCAAATTTCTCTCAAATGATCAAATTGTCCTAAATTCTCTCCAAAATAACATTGTAGCATAGGAGAAATTAGATTTTTCTCTCCGTTTGCAATTGAAGAGCTCAAAATATTTGTCACTAAAATGGTGAGGTTGGACATGCTTTATTACCTGGTAGAGTATGTCAGTTAAAGCCAAGCCAATTAAGCTCAGATAGCTATGTCTAAATTCTAATTGGCTTAAATTTTTTAATTAATTCCTATGTACCAATATTAATTTTGGCTTGAGCCTTCAAATTTTCATAAATTATCACCATTGGCTTGGCTCAGAAATTTGCTTACAGTTTGCCAGCCTCTGAAACAGACTCTGCAATTTACCTGTTTGACCTTAAAGGCTAAACTAAGACTCCAGAATCTGTTATCACACAGAAATCTTCTATAAGCTTGAAAACTATTTTTTAAATATTTGATTTATTTTCTTTATTTACATTATTCAGAGTCAAAAGCGTTGGTAGATACTTTGGAGTTTGTCTTTGGTAGGTTTAGTATTTTTACTATTTTTTTAATCCTAACTTGAATAAATTTTTTCATTAAAAATATTATAATATAGCTTGAAGAATACGCTTGGTTGAGAAACCTTCCATGTTTTTTTTCTGAGAAATAATATAAACAAAATAATAGAATGGAAATTGTTTCCAGCAAAGTGGAATTGGTGATTATTAAAAGAAACTACATTCCTTTTATCTTTAGATGATCAATTTATAGCTAATGAATTCTCCTCAAATTTAAATTGCTGAAAAGGAGAAAATTGTAATATAGCAATTAATTCAGAACTGTTCATAGATAATATCCTTGATGTCACTGCTATCTATTAATGGTTCAGTTACCAAATATTTAGATTTTCCCACTAGTCAAGTGAATGCTCTCTGCATTTGATAGTTACTAACTATTATTCCTTTCAGAATTGTAGTATTTCAAAGCACAATCTGTGATTTAATTTTTCTCAGTTGCTAGTACAAAAGTAGGGTTAGATATATAAGAAAATGAAGACAAAAAACAAGAAACCAATTATGGTAAGTTAGTTTATTAGTAGCTATTAGCTTTGATTTTCATCTTTTTTTTTTTTTAGCTACTTTAGCTATCACATTCTGATAGCTGATGTAGGTATTTATTATTTAATGTAATATTATTCACAGGTTTAGAATTGTTTGACTGTATGTAATTTACAATAATTTGATATGCAGAATAGGCTAATTATTGTACAGAAACAGCAGAGTTGACTTAAACATTGATAACATACCTATTGTTTTGAAGCTCAAAGCTGGCTAATGGAATAGAAGGGGGGTGCCAGGGTGGTGACCCATGCATTCTAAATTGTCATAATTTGGATTATCTTTTTTCATTTTTACCATGTTTATAATTTTCTAGCCACTTTTCTTTCTGACAGCTTCTTCCAGTCACTTGTACTTGAATTCCCTTTTGATGTCAGCGATATGGCCTTTGGTTCCGAACTTCAAAAGCAGATGTTAAATCCCTACTAAAATATGTACCTATTAAATAATCCCTATTTTCACAGGATGCTGAGCCAGCTTTCAACCCTCATGAGTGTGATCCAGTACAGGACTCTACAAATCAGAAGGAGGAGCTCAACTCCTCTGCATTCAGTACTCTGTGGGTACACTACAAAGCCTGGCATGAGCCTCTTATCAAAGATGTCGATTGGACTCAGGAGGTTAGTTAAACTGTCTTTTCAATAATTAAAGTAACATGACTGGGGTAACTTCTTAATTATCGGTCAGTTACACATTTTCGGGCATGTATATAAACGTAAGAAAAAAGGTAGCTATAATATATAATTATTTTAGTTGGTATCCATGATACCTGCAGGTAGGTATCATGGATACCAATTAAATTTAAAGTTGAATAATATTTTTTTTTTTCATTTTGTGTTTGAAACTGTGGAACTGACCATTAATTATTAACTTCCCCTATTCATAATTTGTTCAATTGATGAGAATAATTTTTTTTCTGTTACAGATGTCATGGTCCCGTAACAAGTCTTCCACTCCCCTCAACAAGACAGTTATTCTGAAACTAAAAAATTTGGCTCAGGTCATTTATAAAGATGAGTTGACTGCCTATGACAAATGTGAGTAGCTAAATCAATTATCCTCATTCATATAAAAATGATTATTTAATTCTAATTGGTAGCTACCCTTGATACCTGCAAGTATCATGGATACTTAAAAAATAAAACTATTATATTGTTTTTTTCTTATATAACCAAAGATGTGAAAGTGACCAATAATTAGTTACTCACCCCTATAGCTATGAATAGGTAGCAGAAAAGTCCAATAGCTAATGTAGTTTGTTCCAGATGAGAGACAGCACGGAGGCAGGGAAGTGAGTGACAGAGAGAAGATGCTGAAGGTTGGCGCAAAGTCTGACAAGAGGGCGCAAATGGCAGCAAAGATAATGCAAGACCCGGTGCATTCTCTTAACTTCCTTGAAGAACTTATCAACGCGCTGGAGAAAGACAAAGATGCGGCTATACACCAACTTAAAGGTCAGAGGTTGTGATTGATAATATTGTAACCTAGTTGTTAAGCTGATTAATTACTTCCAATTTCCAAATTTTTATTAAACTCATTTTAATTGTTGAGGGCTTCAAATTTAGGTTATTGATGCATACTAAATACCTGCTTGAGGTTTTTAACCCTTCTCTTTTTGTAATAATTTTCATTCAGAAGAATATAAATAAACAAATTTTTCAAAATATACCAATGAAAAAATATAATCATCTCAATTAGAGTATTATTGAGTAGGTAATTAGCTAAATAAAGTAAGAATAAAATAAAGAAGCTGTCCTAGCTATATATGTAATTATAATAAATTGCTATAATGCTATTGTTCTAATTTATCTTTCGTTTAATTATTTTATTGACTCGCACATTGAAATTTTGCCTCTTATTTAAATTTTCCATCCCTTTGCTCAGGTGAATTCAAGGAGATGTTCAAGAAGAGTGTTTTACCCGGCATCACAGTCGCCATTCCTTTCGAGAAGCAGAGTCTGGGTCTGATTCTCACTCCTCTCATCCGAAAGAACAACCCACAGCAAGCGTACAAAGACCTCGTCTGTTGGCACTACTTAGACCAAGTGGCTACACTTTACACGAGAATGGTCAACTCTCTTAGTAAGGTAAGTAAACGAAACACTTTAAATAGCCATTAAGAAGGCTAAAGGACTGTACACACCTATGGTTTTTAAGTCTTTCCACCAGACTTTTTGCTAAGCTCCTCCTACTTTTTCCACGAGAATATAAGAAAAAACTATATAATTATTATTTATTTCAGTTGGTATCCATGATACCTGCAGGTATCATGGATACCAACTGAAATCATCAATACCAATTTATTACCCGTTATTAGGTTACTTTTAATGAATTCAATTAAAATTAAATTTTCTGCATAGTCTAATTTATTTTATAGATAAAATACATTTAAAAATTGAATAAAAACGTAGGGAATATGAATATCAAGTCAATATATTCCCGTGCATATCATAGTTACATTCTATAAGCAGACACCAAATAAATAAACACACGAGAGAAATTATTAGTATAGATTCTCTTCTCTGTGCCTTTGCTTAATTATCTATCTTATTCCTAACCTTTTAAATCCACTCTCATTTCAGATTCTTCAAATTGGTGATGCTAAGGCTAAGTTGGTTGCTATTGACCTGCTAAGTGACCTGTTAGGTGACCACCCTAATCAGGACACTGACTTGATATTGGAGGTGAGTGATGGTGGGGATTGCACCAGAAATGGGCAACCTAGATTGGCAACCTATTATAGCAATGTCACATGCTAGGATATTAATTGACATTGAAAATTAAATTACTCTCTTAGATACAATCATCTCTTTGGACATTGATTAGTTTTAGGCTACTAGCTGAATGGCGCTAGTTGTTGTATTCACCTTTCAATGAGACCTAAAGGTAAATTTTGATAAAATTCAGAAAATAGTTATTCCCAATAGTTAATCATTAAATCAATCAATTGTAATGTTTAAACTTTAAATGACTGAAAAGGATCACAAGAAAGAGAGGTTAAATGTTTCTATGATAATTGCCTTAATTCTTCATTCCTTCTTTTCCTCAGATTTTGGTGAACAAAGTAGGTGACACTGAGAAGGAAGTTGCTAACAAGGCAAGCCGCAGACTCAAGGAACTCATCAACAAACGAAGATGTCATTTGAAGAGTAAAACTGTGGACAACTGTGCACAGTTGATATACAGGTGAGTGAATTTGTGAATAGGTTGATAATCTAGTTATACTTTGAAAAGAGCCGCGTCTGTCTGTCCGTCACAAAATGGGTTAAACAGTCATAATGTCACTCTATCAACAGCGCCTCATAAAGTTGGTGTAAATAAATAGAAACAGAAATTAAAAAGAAAAACTAATAATTTGCAACTGTATCATTGATACGGGCCACAATAGTAATTATTGAAAAAATACTAGTTTTGACTCTAGAGAGTGAAAACTAATTGTTAAATTATGCATACGTGTATCATTAGCTATATGTGGCTAGCTATGTATTTAAATGTAATCCCAAACCCATTATATTACTTACACTCTCAAGAATGAACAAGAGGTAGGTACTTAGTTTAATTTTCTCTCTCAGAGCCAATATGAAGCACTCTGCCAAAGTGAGGATAATGTCTCTGCTCAATGAAATCCTCTTCAAAGTACCCACTGATGTGCCTCTCATGAAGAAGATGCTATCACTCTACTATGGAACTTTCACCGCCTGTATTAAAGAGGTGAGCTAATAGTGATGACCTGAACTCTTAAATAGGGTTGTGACAATATGCGTTTATAATCATAGATCCTGGAAATATTATACCCAGAATTAATTAAAGAGTGTTGAATAGTTCTACACCAGCGGTATATAGTATTCGGTACCATTTCATTTCGTCTATGATATTCTTAAGATCTATGATTATAACTGCATATTGTCACAACCCTAGTAATAGTGTAGCACTGTAGCTACATTTCTGTATGAATAAATACAAATAATATTCCACTAGGGATGAACTCTTACGGTGAAGAACATTCATACAATATCTATTTACAGTCAATACAAATAATATTCCACTAGGGATGAACTCTTACGGTGAAGAACATTCATACAATATCTATTTACAGTCAATACAAATAATATTCCACTAGGGATGAACTCTTACGGTGAAGAACATTCATACAATATCTATTTACAGTCAATACAAATAATATTACACTAGTGATGAACTCTTACGGTGAAGAACATTCATACAATACTTTAAACAAGTTATTTCTTATGAGTTAGTTGGTGTTTGGTCTTTTTATTTATAGTTCTTATATCAACTCTTTAACCTCATACTTCCTATAAGTAGCTCTAACATAGCTCAACTAAGTGTGACTATTTTGTTACAGGGGGACATCAACACCAAGATGATTTCACATGTACTGACGGGAGTGAAGCGAATTATTAATATTCTCATCACAGTTGAGGTAAGTAACCAGGGATTTTAGGTGATATTCCCTATATATGTCTAAAAAATTACCCTAAAATCGGGGTATCAATATCTCGATAACGAAACATTTTTGGACATTTTGTTATTACTGAAAAAGTGTTTATTTTCTGTTTTTATTCAAGCTGTTACATTTTTTCTGATCTGTAAATAAACACCCTGTATACTTTTTCTTTTTATGATTGAAATTGTAGAAACGTTCGATTGCTAATTCTGAATTTACCGTAATTGAGTTTGAAGATTGTTGATGTGTTTTTTTGCCCACAGAGCGACAGCAGCAACTACCAGTTTCTGGTGGAGCATCAGAATGTCCTCTTCAAGATGTGCAAGATGACGCACTTCAAAGTAGCGGTGCAGTGTCTTAAACTACTCTACGACATACTGCCCCTTATTGAGAAACAGGGACCTCTGGTGGAGAGGTGGGTAACTAATAGAGACAGGGACCTCTGGTGGAGAGGTGGGTAATTATAGAAACAGGGACCTCTGGTGGAGAGGTGGGTAACTAGTATAAACAGGGACCTCTGGTGGAGAGGTGGGTAACTAATAGAAACAGGGACCTCTGGTGGAGAGGTGGGTAACTATAGAAACAGGGACCTCTGGTGGAGAGGTGGGTAACTAGTATAAACAGGGTCCTCTGGTGGAGAGGTTGGTAACTAATAGAAACAGGGACCTCTGGTGGAGAGGTGGTTAACTATAGAAACAGGGACCTCTGGTGGAGAGGTGGGTAACTATAGAAACAGGGACCTCTGGTGGAGAGGTGGGTAACTAATAGAAACAGGGACCTCTGGTGGAGAGGTGGGTAACTAATAGAAACAGGGACCTCTGGTGGAGAGGTGGGTAACTATAGAAACAGGGACCTCTGGTGGAGAGGTGGGTAACTAATAGAAACAGGGACCTCTGGTGGAGAGGTGGGTAACTATAGAAACAGGGACCTCTGGTGGAGAGGTGGGTAACTAATGGAAACAGGGGCCTCTGGTGGAGAAGTGGGTAACTATAGAAACAGGGACCTCTGGTGGAGAGGTGGGTAACTAATAGAAACAGGGACCTCTGGTGGAGAGGTGGTTAACTATAGAAACAGGGACCTCTGGTGGAGAGGTGGGTAACTATAGAAACAGGGACCTCTGGTGGAGAGGTGGGTAACTATAGAAACAGGGACCTCTGGTGGAGAGGTGGGTAACTAATAGAAACAGGGACCTCTGGTGGAGAGGTGGGTAACTAATAGAAACAGGGGCCTCTGGTGGAGAGGTGGGTAACTAATAGAAACAGGGGCCTCTGGTGGAGAGGTGGGTAACTAATAGAAACAGGGACCTCTGGTGGAGAGGTGGGTAACTAATAGAAACAGGGACCTCTGGTGGAGAGGTGGGTAACTAATACAGGGTGGGGCGTAAGTTTGGAAGCAATTTTTCAAACATTAATATAATTCTTAAAAATAAGTTCCTAAGTAGGTGATAGGGTTTGAACTATAGTAGAGACACTACATTATGACGTGGCAGTGTTACTTTTTACAAAAATTTAGTCATTTCAAAAATGTCAGACAAAAGAGAAGCCATTATTGCTCTACACCGTGCCGGGAAGTCAGATTCCGTCATTTCAAAGACTCTCTCAATAGCGAGATCGTCTGTTTGGAAGTGTGTGAAGCGTTTTAATGAGAGAGGAGACTTGACTGATCGTCCAAGAAGTGGTAGACCACGCTCACAACGCACCAAACAACTGATAAAATGTGCCCGAGAGAAGATCAGGAGGAACCCGAAAAGGTCAATACGATTGTTAGCCAAAACAGATAATGTGAGTCCCAGAACATTGAGAAGAGTTGTCAAAGAAGACCTAAAGATGTCTTCTTTCACCCTCCAAAAGAGACAGACTCTGTCAGAAGCTGTAAAGAAAAAGAGATTGGAGAGAAGCAAAGAACTTCTGAGAGAATTGAAGTCTGGCACGGCTGGTGAAATTGTTTGGTCTGACGAAAACATTTTCACAGTGGAAATGGCTCACAACCGGAGGAATGACAGAATAATTGGTAAAAGTGCAAAAGACATCCCATACAACCAAAAAACTGTCCATAGACCATAGAACCATGAAACCTGCTTCAGTAATGGTCTGGGCCGCCGTTTCAGAAACTTGGAGATCTCCTTTAATTTTTGTGGAACAAGGCGCCAAAATCAATGCTAAATGTTATATTGAGAATATTTTGACCCCAATGCTGGAGTCAGCTAAGGATCACTTCGGTAATGACACTCTATGGACATTTCAGCAAGACGGCGCGACTTCACATACTGCAAATGTCACTCAAAACTGGTGCCATGACCATCTTCCACGGTTTTGGTCCAAAGAAATGTGGCCTCAATGCTCCCCAGATGTTAATCCTATGGACTTTTTGGTATGGTCCATTCTTGAATCAAAGGCCTGTGGTAAATTCCATCGCAGTGTGGATGATTTAAAGCGTTCGCTCCAGAGATCTTGGAAGGAAACTTCACAAGAACAGTTGCGTGCCGCAGTAGGAGGAGTTCGGAGGAGATTTGAGGCTGTTATTAAAAACAAGTGGGGACATTTTGAATAAATTTATGATTTTTGAATTCTTAAAACCCTTATGTAATAATACATAACTGTAAATTATTAAATATATTTTTCGTTGGATTATATTATGCACTTTCATTTGCTTCCAAACTTACGCCCCACGCTGTAGAAACAGGGACCTCTGGTGGAGAGGTGGGTAACTAATAGAAACAGGGACCTATGGTGGACTTACACCGTTACAAAATTGTAACGTTAGTCCTTTTATTCCGAAGCAGACGTTAAATCCTACCTATCAATTAATTAGCCTTTCTCTTAATTTCATTGGCTGCTAAACATATTTCTCTAGATAATTTTATATTGACAATATCCCTTTTTCCCTAGGTACGAGTGTGTTCTGTACGAGTTCATCCTCCACAAAGAACTTGGCAGTTCTACCTTCACTAGAACTTTCCTCAATTTGGTCTACAAGACTATGATCAGAATGTCTAATAAACAGTCAGTGAATGCTTTCGCCAAGAGACTACTACAGGTACCTAATTGAAATAAAAAAACACATAGCAGTAGGTACCTAATTGAAACAAAAAAACACATAGCAGTAGGTACCTAATTGAAACAAAAAAACACATAGCAGTAGGTCCTAATTGAAACAAAAAAACACATAGCAGTAGGTACCTAATTGAAACAAAAAAACACATAGCAGTAGGTCCTAATTGAAACAAAAAAACACATAGCAGTAGGTCCTAATTGAAACAAAAAAACACATAGCAGTAGGTACCTAATTGAAACAAAAAAACACATAGCAGTAGGTACCTAATTGAAACAAAAAAACACATAGCAGTAGGTACCTAATTGAAACAAAAAAAAACATAGCAGTAGGTACCTAATTGAAACAAAAAAAAACATAGCAGTAGCTAGATATATTTGTATGTGTCCCAGATAGCTAAGGTGATGGGGCCCAGTTTATCCTAGGTAACACTGCGGCTCTTCAACTGTGACAATGCAAGTTACGTTACACACTAATTAGCTGTAGGCTTATGTACCCCTATTCTCAGGCGTTAGGTATTAGCTACAACAATGTAGCTTTACAGATGGTAGCTATTGGTAATACTCTTTCTAAGTTAGTGGGTGAGTTTAAAATGGATGCATTATATGTTCCTCAGGCTGTCAGTTATACACTTTATATCGCGGACTTTGCTTAAAGCCATCCCCCCCCCCCCCCCCCCCTCCAAACAACAATTATTTTAATCAGTAAGGCTAATATTCCTTATCATTTAACTGCAAACCCCATCAAATTTGATAGCATATTTCTAATTTTATATGCTTTTAAAGATTTTTATAATCAAAACTCTACAATACCTTTTCTACTTCCAACTTGCTAATTTTCAGTTTGAATAAAAAGAATGTACACCATTTGTTTTGATTGTCAACTAGGTATTAGGATTAATAAAACTATTTAATATTCGTGTAAAGGTATAAAATTGAATGAACTTATTATGGAAACGTTTATATACTTTAGGAAACAACTAAAATCTTATTTTAAAGGAAAGCCAAAAATGCATTGTTTGTTTAATAAAATTTTAATTATAAATTGAAACAAAGAGTGTACAGTCTTCTTCTTCAGCGTCAGGACAGTGATTAGGTCAATTGTTGCACACAGTTTAAATATTAGTTACAATCAAGGTGTATAACATAATATCATCACAATAACTCTAATTTACTTTCTTAGCTACACAATGTTTTTTTCAGTTCATTTTTCCTAACCTGGTTTATGTTGTTTGACAGGTAGCGTTCTACAAGACGCAGTCTCACGTGTGCATAGCCATACTGTACCTCGTCATACAAGTGTCCTTACGCAACCCCAGTCTGAAGGAGTACATCAAGAGGAGCATTCGTGTGAGTCCTTTCAGCTGTTTCATGTTCTAGAACTGGGTGATAGATACTAGGGAAAGTCCTGTGGGGTAAGTTCTTGATTATCGGTCAGTTCCACATTTTCGGTTGCGTGTAAACTTTATAATAATTATTATTTAAGTTTAATTGGTATCTATGATACCTGCTGGTAGCTATCATAGATACCAATTAGCTATATAATAACTATTAGCTATAGCTATTTTTTCATTGTGTCCGAAAATGTGGAACTGACCGATAATGAAGTACTTACCCTGAATAATGAAGAATGAATTATATAATTGATCATATAAGAAAAACTATATACTGTAATAATTAATTTAGTGAGTTTAATTTTGTATCTTTTTATATGATTGAAAATGTACTTCAAATAGGTACAAGAATCAATCAATCTTTTGTAGCTATGAGATTATTTAGAGTACCTACAACTCTATATTCAAAAGTCACTAAATTCTTCTTCTTACCAATTCTAGGGAGAAGACAAACCAGAAGAGAAGAAAGATCTTCCCCTCGCTAACATCGTCTCTAACATTGCCAATGGCGCAGACTCTGACGATGACGAGAAGTTCCACGATTTGGATATAGACGAGACTGGCAAGACTGTTGTAGTGAAAGGTGACGTCAAACCTGACGAAGGTGCAGCCACTTGGCTACACAGAGGTGATGGCAAAGGAATTGTCAAGAGTACACAGAGTTACGACCCCAGAAAGAACAATCCACGGTACTGTGGCGTGAACCACACAGAACTGACTGAACTGTCCATTGCACTGGTGAGTTCTACTTATTGCTAGTGGTTCTTAAGCTTGCTAGTGGTTCTTACCCTTGCTAGTGGTTCTTAGGCTTGCTAGTGGTTCTTACCCTTGCTAGTGGTTCTTAGGCTTGCTAGTGGTTCTTAACCTTGCTAGTGGTTCTTACCCTTGCTAGAGGTTCTTACCCTTGCTAGTGGTTCTTACCCTTGCTAGTGGTTCTTACCCTTGCTAGTGGTTCTTACCCTTGCTAGTGGTTCTTACCCTTGCTAGAGGTTCTTACCCTTGCTAGTGGTTCTTACCCTTGCTAGTGGTTCTTACCCTTGCTAGTGGTTCTTACCCTTGCTAGTGGTTCTTACCCTTGCTAGTGGTTCTTACCCTTGCTAGTGGTTCTTACCCTTGCTAGTGGTTCTTACCCTTGCTAGTGGTTCTTTCCCTTGCTTGTGGTTCTTACCCTTGCTAGAGGTTCTTACCCTTGCTAGAGGTTCTTACCCTTGCTAGTGGTTCTTACCCTTGCTAGTGGTTCTTACCCTTGCTAGTGGTTCTTACCCTTGCTAGTGGTTCTTACCCTTGCTAGTGGTTCTTACCCTTGCTAGTGGTTCTTACCCTTGCTAGTGGTTCTTACCCTTGCTAGTGGTTCTTACCCTTGCTAGTGGTTCTTACCCTTGCTAGTGGTTCTTTCCCTTGCTAGTGGTTCTTACCCTTGCTAGTGGTTCTTACCCTTGCTAGAGGTTCTTACCCTTGCTAGTGGTTCTTACCCTTGCTAGTGGTTCTTACCCTTGCTAGTGGTTCTTACCCTTGCTAGTGGTTCTTACCCTTGCTAGTGGTTCTTACCCTTGCTAGTGGTTCTTACCCTTGCTAGTGGTTCTTACCCTTGCTAGTGGTTCTTACCCTTGCTAGTGGTTCTTACCCTTGCTAGTGGTTCTTACCCTTGCTAGTGGTTCTTACCCTTGCTAGTGGTTCTTACCCTTGCTAGTGGTTCTTACCCTTGCTAGTGGTTCTTACCCTTGCTAGTGGTTCTTACCCTTGCTAGTGGTTCTTACCCTTGCTAGTGGTTCTTACCCTTGCTAGTGGTTCTTACCCTTGCTAGTGGTTCTTACCCTTGCTAGTGGTTCTTACCCTTGCTAGTGGTTCTTACCCTTGCTAGTGGTTCTTACCCTTGCTAGTGGTTCTTACCCTTGCTAGTGGTTCTTACCCTTGCTAGTGGTTCTTTCCCTTGCTAGAGGTTCTTTCCCTTGCTAGAGGTTCTTTCCCTTGCTAGAGGTTCTTTCCCTTGCTAGAGGTTCTTTCCCTTGCTAGTGGTTCTTTCCCTCATTAGTGGTTCTTTCCCTCATTAGTGGTTCTTTCCCTTGCTAGAGGTTCTTTCCCTTGCTAGAGGTTCTTACCCTTGCTAGAGGTTCTTACCCTTGCTAGAGGTTCTTTCCCTTGCTAGTGGTTCTTTCCCTTGCTAGTGGTTCTTTCCCTTGCTAGTGGTTCTTTCCCTTGCTAGTGGTTCTTTCCCTTGCTAGTGGTTCTTTCCCTCATTAGTGGTTCTTTCCCTTGCTAGAGGTTCTTACCCTTGCTAGTGGTTCTTACCCTTGCTAGTGGTTCTTTCCCTTGCTAGTGGTTCTTTCCCTTGCTAGTGGTTCTTTCCCTTGCTAGAGGTTCTTTCCCTTGCTAGAGGTTCTTTCCCTTGCTAGAGGTTCTTAACCTTGCTAGTGGTTCTTAACCTTGCTAGTGGTTCATAACCTTGCTAGTGGTTCATAACCTTGCTAGTGGTTCATAACCTTGCTAGTGGTTCATAACCTTGCTAGTGGTTCATAATTTTGCTAGTGGTATCATGCACCACGGGTTCCATACATGCATTCATCTAACCGTTTGGTTTGTTTGAATCAAGGTTAAAACCACTGTGCTAGAGATATATTTTCACTCTACTTACTATCTAGCTTTATATTTTACTCAATGTCTTTTCATAAGAATATTTCAATTTTTCTTACAATTACAGGAACACCACCACCCCACCGTCAGATCTTTCGCCACATCTCTCATCAATGACCAACCTTTAAGTTACAAAGGACAGCCTTTTGAAGACTTCAAAATTAAAAACTTCCTTGACAAATGCGTCAACAAGAAGCCTAAAAAAGAGAAGAAGTCTACCTTAGGTACCAACCCTTCCTTGGGCTCAAAGGTGCACTACCAGCAGGACTACATGCGCAGTCTTCCTGCTGATAGCGATGAGTTCCTCAAGAAAAACATCGAGAGCGTTCCACCCGAATGTCGCTACTTGTACAAATACTACAAAGAGCATGTCGACACCAAGAAGAAGAAATCTTCTCGCACTGAAATTAACGATGAGGAGTTTGACGAGTACCTAACCAAGGCCGGGGGAAGGGACGGCGCCGTGCAACTAGGGTTTGATGATGGTGATGATTCTACGGATGATGAATTAGACTTTGCATCCAATGTGAAGAGGAGAGAAGAGAAAAATGAATCGGATGAGGAAGATTTCGAGGATATGGAAGAGAGTGATGATGATGAGGAGATGGACGATGATGATGATGATATAGAAGAGGGTGATGACATGTTAGGATCTGATGATGAATGTGATGAATTTTCAGGTGAGTTTCAATCTTTTGAATAACCACAGTTATTAAGTGTTGGTTCCTTCAAAACTCAAAGCCACTGCATACCTCTGGTGCATTAAAATAAAAATCATAGAAAAACTAAGAATGTTAATAACTTTTCTCTTCTCCGCAGACGAAGATGATGTTTTCACGAGCAAAACTTCAGAGGCACTCAAGAACAAGAAGGAAAAGAAGAAGAAACTAGAGGTACTGAAGAGCAAGAAGGGCAAAATGGATTCATCTAGACAACCCACAAAGAACAACGTAAGTACCGCACTAACCGCTCTCTTGTACCAAAAAATAATTAATGTTGTAACCGTGTGATAATTTGGAGTTCATCCTAAATTCAATATTTTACTTTATTTTTTATTTATATTTATTTATAATTATTTTCATAACTTTATTCTTAAAGATAATGTACCTTTCAAAACCTAACCTTAGAGGTACCATCCCAAGCCCACTGGTTGATTGTGAATTTGTTCTTTTTCTCAGACTAAGGTTGCATCGGGAGGCAGAAGTCTCGAGGCTATGATGGTTGATGCTGAAGAGTACGGTGCGATGTTCCAAGAGTACGAGACCAGAGCACCACAAGTCACTTCAGATGATTTCGTTAACACAAGCAAAATCGGTGAGTTTTTTAGAATACAAATTGTTTATATTCGTAATTCTTCGTAATAAATAATTTTGCGAGAGTTTATTGATGGAATTCAACCCCTTTAAATTCCTAGTTATTCTTCAAACTGAATGAAAACCTGTTCGCTGAACTAGGATACCTAATTACTAACAATTTTCTTATTTCTAGGCACCAAACAATTGAAGTGGGAGAAGCGCAACATTTCTGGGAAAGGAAAATCTAACGAATTTGTCTCCAAGAAGAAGGGACAAAGTAGCAAAAAGAAAGCTGGTAGAGGGAAGAAGTAAACTGCTGTTATTTAATTTATTAAAATATCGGTTGCAAAATTAGAGTTTTCTTATTCTTCCTGTCAATATCCTTTAGACTTTTCTTTAATTTCTTATCCGATTCGGGAGGCGGAGTCAGAACGAACGCTTCTCCTTTGTCGTACTTTGTTCCTGTAAGAGATAAGTCTTATCAGTTTTGACTGAGAAATCTAGAAAAATCAGTAGTTAGCTCAAATCAGAAAGAATCAATTCTAGTTAAAGTGAACATCTAATTACTAGCAAATTACATTTACCAGATTATTAACACATTCACAGCGTTTCGGGCCATATGTGTACCGGCGGTGGGATTACTCAGTTGCGTATCGGGACACCCGTGTACCGAATACATTTTATATTCTTAAAAAATGCTTTCAATTACTAATATAATGTTTATTCTTCAACTTTTGGATTCATTAACATAACAGAGGAATACCAGCTGTATCCAGATACGCAGTGAACTTGTTAAATTGATTTAATTGTAAACAAATAGTCCCGTAAAGTAGAGGCAGTGGCGTTCCAATTCATATTAACAGCGAAATATTCATATGCTATTCGTACCAGGGTAAAAATTAGGTTCATAATCATCTTGTATAATAATGACAAATGTGCAAAAGCGGCAAATGGCGCGGAAAATAGGATCTTTCCCATTTGACAACCTCCACCGGATTTAGTATAAATTCATTTTTTATATGTATTTCTGTCCATAGAATCAGAAAATCAAAACTGTTTTTTGTAGAAACTAACAGTTTTTGAGATAAGAGGGTTTAAATTTATTTATTCCCTATGTATTACTGAAGGATTGAGAACTTGAAAAAAACTCTTGTTTTCATTGAAATTACTCAAACAAAATATTTTTGCTGTGCTGCACACTCCATGATAGCAGTACAACAAACTACATTACGTCTATCTATGGCCAAAAAGCGTGAAAAAATGTTTTTTTTTAAAGTTTACATAGGAAATAAATAACTTTAAACCCTCATATCTCAAAAACTATTAGTTTCTACAAAAAACGGTATTTATTTTCGTATTCTATGGACAAAAATACATATAAAAAATAATTTGAATAAAATTTGGTGGAGTTCGGCAAATGCGAAAGATCCCTAAAGACAAACTACGATGACAACATTAGCTCACCTTTCCTGACGAAGATAAGGTCCTCAAACAAGGCTTTGTGCAGTTTGTAGCCCAAAGAGTCGAGTCTCCGCACTACTTTAGGCTGATCGTGCAGCTTCTTACTCTCCATGAAAATAACCTGAAAAAATCCTTGTTAATTATAGTTATTATTTCAAACAATGCTGCTAATGCTTCTCAACATTTTTCTGCAAACCCAATGAAATTTGATACCCATTTTTGATTCTATGAACTTCTAATTCTTTTTATATTCAATAGACTAAAAGTAAAATATCTACAGCAAGAAATAAAAATATGGAGATAAATAGAAACCATAAGAAAATTACGGAGTCAAAAGTGCTGCCGTATATTCAAGGTTTGTTTCCAGAAGTGGCGTTCCGTACAAATGTTCGTGACCCTTTATTCGCAGAGCGGGTGTATTATACTTCTGTGAGACTCGTGCTTTATTGAGATAGAAGCATATATGATGGAGTATTGTGGGCGTGGCGTTATTGCTTCTCTCCGTATCTAGTGTGCCGCGAATCCCACAATAGTGAAAGAGGCAGGTAATATTGACAGTGGTATATATTTGTACCACATTGTCTTGCTATAGCCTGTCAATGTCTAAAGCAACTGAACAGAATCAGATATTTAATACATTATGCCATTACACCAATTTTATCCAATTTTCTCCGATTTATTGTCACAACCTCCAATAAGTACAATAAATCTATTATGCCATTCAGCAAATCGGTTTAGATTTTTTCCCTATCTTGTTAATTTTTCCGATTTCAATTCACATGGAGGTGATGTAGAGCCAATTTCATAAAAATGGATGAAGATTAAATGCAACTTCAAATAACTAAAACATTTAATTTATTTTGTATTATATTCTTGAAAGACATTTTTAAGTATCTTAATAAAATTAAAATGGAATTATCATTTTTGCAGTATTAAATATAATAATAATCATATGTTTTACTTCGCCACAACAATCAGCTCTTCCTCACATTCATAATAAATATATATACACACAGAGCTAATCAACACCTATCACTTTTTGGCAATATTCACGCCACGCCCACTATCAACCCTTTGTCTCAGATATAAACGGATCTCAAGAAAGCACGTGTCTTGCATAAGCATAATACACCAGCATATCATACTGTTTCACGACTAAATTGTCTGACATTGTATTGGTAATTTGTTTTTCTAGTAATAATTTGTTTAATAAATAATGTAATAATTTTCTTTAATCGGAAAGCTTTAAAGGTCCTCTCCAGGCTCCGGGAAAAAAAATGAGTTTATTACATAATATTACAGAACTAAGGTCTGCGATCATTATTCTGCAAACCGCATACAATTTGGTTCAGTATGTATTTTATTATTTTCTTTTAAAGTTTTTTAATACTCTGTGAGCAACAATCGAGCGAATCTCCAACCTGACGCTGAGAAAGAAGATTGTACACTCTTTGTTATGATTGTAAATTTAGATTTTTAAACAAACAAAGCGTTTTTGGCCTTCTTTTAAAATATTAATTGTTTCTAAAAGTATATAAACGTTTCTATAATAAGTTTATCCAAATTTAAACCTTTAAACGAATAATGAATAGATTTAATAAACCAAATACCTAGTTGACAATCAAAACAAATGGTGTACATTCTTCTTCTTTAGACTGAAACTTAGAAAGTCGGAAGTAAAGTAGGTTTTGTAGAGTTTGGATTATAAAAATCTTTAAAAGCATATAAAGTTAAAAATATGCTATCAAATTTTATGGGGTTTGCAGTAAAATAATAAGAAACATTAGCCTCGTTGATTAAGGCAATAAAAAAATTTGCTTGGAGGGGACCTTTAAATTTAGATAAGGAAGGAGTAAAATTTAGGTTAGGAAATGTTCGTTATGTATATGAATTGAGATTCGGAGGTTCGTGACAAATGTTCGGAATAAATCTTCGCACTAAACGTTTGAAAATCGGATTCGTTATTCAGAGGTTCGGAACCAAAATCGGCGAATATTTGAATTCGGAACCAAAAAAGGTTCGCGCGACCACCTCTGTTTGTTCTAAAATTATAATCGTAAATACTAACAAAGAGCGTACTATCTTTTACTTTAGCGTCATATTAGTGTCTTAGTACTAATCAAAAACTTTAATTGCAAAAAAAATTCATGCGATTCTTAGATTAATGATTCTGGATCTTGATTCTACAATAGTTCGCTAGGATAGAATTAGTATTCGTATGTTTTTCTCACATCTATGACAAATTTCTTTAAGTCCGTACTAAGCAGAATGTCCATCTCTGCTCCTTCTACGTCCAAAATGAAGAGATCCACGTGATAGCGACCCATGGCTACGAGGATGGAAGAGAGAGGGAGGCATTGCACAGACTTGTAGTAGGAATTATCAGTGACCTGGAATGGAATTTAGTTAGATGTTAGAGGGATGCATTGTACAGACTTGTAGAAGGAATTATCAGTGACCTGGAATGGAATATAGTTAGATGTTAGAAGCAGGACTCAAGTCTCTGAATGCAAATGGTCTGTGGTTGTTTTTTGTGTTCAATCTGTGGCAATGCGGAGTGTGGTGTTTGTTAAAGTGTCTGTATGTTGGTGTTGGAGATGTCAGGTGACCAGGTTGTGTGGGCATGGATGACGATGAGGCTAATGTAGTGTTTGATGAGTGTTTTTATGTCTTCCTTGGAGTGTCTGTAGGTTTTGTGAGTGAGGGCGCACACAGCTGTGAAATTACGTCAAAGGCAGGAAATCATTTCATATTTTTTATATTCTTTGTTGATTAATCAATTGAGATATTTCTGAATTTTAGATAACTTATTGAAATATATCCAATCAATTCACAACTACAGCGCCACCTTTTGAGCGAACTCTCTATTACTTCACAGCAGGCATAGTAAACAAACGATAGAGCGGATGCCTACGATATTGGTCTTTTATTGGTTAATGAAATCAATCACTCGTTCTCACCTTTTTTGAGTATTTAGCCAGTCCGTTCATAGCTCTCGCTTTGAATTTATAAACATCTAGCATGACTGTGACAGAGGGGTTGAATGAAGACGCTGCTAAAATCTCCTGCAAAGAAAAAACATTGTTAATGCGGAGGAGAGTGAACTTCACATTTAATTTTGGAGAGCAAGAGAGAGATTTGAAATAAATCTTACCATAACAGTATGTGGAAAAGGTGATGTGGAAAAGGTGAAATGGAATAATTTTTAGGACTTCATTCAACTAACGTAATTAATTAGTGGTGAAAGAAATCTTTCGGACGTCCAAATAAAATAAAATATCAATTCAATATATAATTGTTCTAGTTTCTTTTGAGGTATGTTTTCCACAACGTTACAGAATAAATAATAGGACTACTCACTTTTGAAGGATAACTATTAGGAGCCAGGCAGGTGTTAGCAATCCAAGTTTTTCTGTTTTTTGTCACCAAAGAGCGGTAGTTGATGAGGTCACACTCCACCAAAAGGCCACTCCAATTCTGCTTCAACTCCAGCGGCAGAGAGATGGACATTGTCTCTCCGTCCAGGGCCCCTGCTTCGATGAAGAACCCGCCATTCTGAGAAAAAACACATGGTACGATTTGCAGCAACAGTAGGAGAGAAATTAATTGGTAGGGGGTTTAACATTCTAACTAAATAACTAACGAAGGGAGGAATTAGTGTGACTCGTATCTATTGTACAGTAGTGATTCATATTTGTTCTTATAGATATGAATTTCTCAATAAAAGTGACACACGGACAGACAAGTCAAGTTCATTCACAATAAATATTTTAATTTGAAAAGGATGTGGATGATTTTGGGTTAAATAATCTCATTTCTTTATTATATATGTTCAATTTCTCTACATTTCCATTTACTGTAGCTAAATAATTGTTCTCTCACCAAAGTAGCCGAATGCCATTCTAAAATAAGTTTAGTCTTATTCCTGAATCTACGAATGAAACTGTGGCCAGAAATTTTGGTCTAGAAAATTCGGTCTCGGAAATTTCGGTCTCTGAATTATAAAAGGTCTTTCAACATGAATAGCTTTTTTTGTAATCCGCTAGTTTTTTGTAATGCACAATTCATGATTGTTGAAATAACTGGCAGGGAGGTTCGGGAGTGGCAAGCTCCTTGATACATCTATCTGATACGTTTTATCTATACCTGAAATCGAAAGTTCCGAGACCTAATATTCCGCTTAAATCTCATGTTCAGTAAATGTCAAAATTACTATTGTTAGGTATCATTTTACAACGGTTAATGATGTTATCCGCTTTAAATAAATACACTACACATTTTAGTTTAGATAATTTCGATTTTTTCTGTCATTGTTTCTTTAATAAAATCCTTATAAAATTAACACAATAATTAAAAGGAGGCTAGGACCAAAGATATACTTATACTCCTTGAGAAAATGGTCAGAGGATTTCGGTCAGGTTCTTCAAACGTTCAAACTAAGATATTCACAACAACCCAATATCAATGACCAATATGCTCACCATACCTCCGAAGAGTTCCCCCGTAACATTTTCATAGAACCTTTCACTAGTGTCACGATTGGCGGGACGGTTGCCTTTACGTAGCAGATTGTACGGAGCTGTGCTGGGTGGTACGAGTACCTGAAAATAAGAAGCTTATGACATTGAAAAGGGAAGTTCTGGTCCAAATAATGAAAGAGAAAAAATTACAAATATGTCAAACGTTACAATAACGAGCATTTCTTCGATCATATTAGAAAAATTATGGTTAGTTTAAACTTAAGTTTTAAACGAAAATATTGACAATAGGTATAATTTCACCTCATTCTGTATGTAGCTGATCAACTCTGCGTCATCGTAAGGAAGATGTCCGTCCAGAGATTTCAGCAGAAACTCTGAAAAATGGCGGTAAATATAGACTCAAATGTCTAGAGGTTCACACCTTGATAGCTCGAAAAGCATCTAAAGATTTTCGAGGTTCATTATTTTCTTTAAATTTGTTGTTTGTTCTATTGATATGTTCTTTATGAAGTTGATTCGAAATATAAATTAACTACCTACAGGCAGACCCCAAGTCAAAAATCGTACCTCACATTAACTTATAAATTAAACTTAAAGCGGGAGAGACCCCTCTTTAAGTTTAGCATTGTTACTACTTTTTGTTTTCTATTAACGAAAATCAAAGACGTTTCTTATGGTACACTAATACTATATAGTATACAGGCATCCCCCGCTTTAATTACCAAATCACGACTCCGTTAAGTTACCAAACGGTAACTAAAGCGAAGAAGAGTAACAAGATATTCATAATTGTCACTCCTTGATAACATATCTCATTTTCTATGAGTATTAGAAAGAAAATTTGTTTCAGAGTTAGAGCAATATATAAGCATATTAATAATAATATACAGTCTTTATGTGTTTGTGACTGTGATGGAAGTTTAAAGTAGTGCATTTATTAAATGTTCTAAAATTCATCAGTACAGGTGAGTAATTAATCGATACTTAGATTTCTATAATTATTGTGTTACATTTAACAAACAGCAATTTTATGCTCTATGAAATATTTTTAGTAGTAGGGTACTAAGTTCAAAGTTATTGGTTGATAGTACAATTTCGGACACGTTAGAAAAGAAAATATTATTATTATTATTTAACTTTAATTGTAATTGGTATCATGGATACCAATTAAAATAAAAGTAAAAAAATATTATTACAGGCAGGCCTCGCTTTAAGTAGAACTCACTTTAATAAAAGTGGTACTTATTACGAGTTATGTCTCGAAATAATTACCGTTCGTAGACATAGAAAACGGATACAATTTTCTGTGATTATTTCACGGTAACTAAAAAAAATCAAAATTATAATCCAGTTGAGGTTATTAGAAGCTATTGGTTCAGAAATTCAACATGTCCCATTTTAGGGTAAGTTCGGTGCTATCGCACAATTCCATATTTTCGAACACGTTAAAATCTCTATATAATAATCATTATGTAGAACGTACAAAAAACTCTAAAATTGGGTAGTACCCTTCTTCCAAAAATATTTCACAGAGCATAAAATTGTTGTTTGTTCAATGTAGCACAATTATTATAGATCTCGAAGTATCTATTAATTACTCCCCTATACTGAGTGAGAGTTAAGCTATGGTTGGATTTTAAAACCTTTAATAAATTCACTACTTTAAACTTACATCGCAGTCACAAACACTGAAACACTGTTTATTATTAGGCTTATGTAGTACTTTAACCTTAAAACAAATTTTCTTTCATTATAGCTCATAGAAAATGAGATATATAATCAAGGAGTGACAATTATAAATTTATTGTTACTTAACCTCGCTTTAGTTACCGTTAGGTAATTAAACTGAGTTGTGATTTGGTAACTATGCGGGGGATGCCTGTATATAAATATTTTTACTTGTTCGAAAACATGGAACCTTGCGATAACACGGAACTAACCCTAAAATAGGACTTTTGAATTTCTGAACCAATTCCTTCTAATAACCTCATCCGGATTATAATTTTGATGTTTTTTTAGTTACCGTGAAATAATCACAAGAAATTATCTCCCTTTTCTATGTCTAGGAACGGTTCTTATTTCGAGACATGCCTCAAAATGAGTACAACTTTTTTCCAAGCGAGGTGTACTTAGAGCGAGGCCTGCCTATATACCATATTTTGTATGGTTTCTCCGATGTAAAGAAAAAAATTTGAAACCAGTTTTCCGGTACAACTGATGTAAGTAAGCTCGGGGTCAACTATACGCTTTAAGTCATCCTGTTTTTAAAGCGAGGTCTGCCTGTATTCGACTGCTATAAGGCAAGGGGTTTAACGTCTGCTTCAGAATAAAAGGTCATACTATTAAGTCCACCTAGCACTAAAATATATGTGGAAAATGAAGAGGTAGTAGCAAATGAAGACTAAAAGTTCGGGGATCAAGGGACGCCACCCCCCTTTCTTCCATTCACCACAGACAGCTTCAGGATAGAGCCCTTGTGAGCGAGGAAAACTAGAAGTAAATTCAAATTAGTTAGTATCATCTTAAATTTCATTTAATCTTTTCATAATTCGAACCTATGCTATATAATAATTAAAGTACGTAAACCATCAAGTAACTCTTCTTAATCTCACTTCATCAATTCTTAATAGGTCTCTGATTTTCTACTTGTAACTTCAATTCATGATTGCGCATTGTAAAACTAGTAGAACTAAAAAAACCTTCATAGAACAAATTAATTTTTTGATATGTCATTTAAATAATACTTGTAGAATATGTTTAAGACTGTGTGCGTTCATTTACCAATCAAAATTACGCAAGGAATTATTCCAATTATTTCCGAAGTCAAGAATAGGTTGCAGCAGGTAAATTGCGGCACACTAACTAACTTCGCTCTCAAACCAAAGAAAAATGAAAATCACAACTTCAAAACGATCATAAAATAAATAGTTCATAAGTTGCATCGAGTTTCTCTTGGTATGCAACATTTCACTATCATTCAATTCAGTAGGATTTAGAAAGTGTCTAGATAGATAAAGTTGTATTTAGGTTGAAGGTTGGCAATTACTTGCGTGATCCTAAAGGGTCCATAGGGTGAAGCAAGTATATTGCAGAATGGATTGAGAAAATAATGTAAATTTGTAAGTATGGATGAGGTATAATGTTTCGACCAAGATAAAGAACGAGGTAGGTAGATCAATTGTGAAATTTACTATTGATAAAATATATTAAACTAATACATAAGGACTCTACACTTGTGACAAAGCTGTAATAACACTCACCTCACTCTCCCTCCCCACCAACTGATACACTGACACACAAACAGACGGAGAGCAGCCGTGTTAAACCTATACATACATACATATATTTTCCTATGAAATTAGGGATTACTGATTTATAAAAATAGCTATAATCAGTATTTTATAATTAATTTACAGTAGGTTAAATCGCACACAAACTAGCTAAATTAAGGAACTTTTAAAAAAGGTTACAATTGACTTAGTTGTATGTCTTCATTTCGCACAAACCTGTGTAGGTAACTTATTAAAAGTTATGCTCTATATGATTATAATTTATATACAATTGGTAGAATATTAATCTCACCTGAGTAGCTCTGTTGATTTCTCAGCACAAAACACAAGAAACTGAACACCATCAGCAGTTTGAAAGTTGTGAAGATGTGGCTGCGACATTGTGACGGTACTTGTCTCAGGTGCCATGTACTCATTTTAATAATAATAGAAATAGAGATAAAGTAATGAACAACTGAGATTGCTCTCCTAATCTATTCTCTTTCTTGTTGATTCTTAAATTATTCATGTATTGTATATGTTCCACGCAATCTCGAGAGTGCGCTGCTCGTTTTTGAACCCATTTAACTCCCTAATGCCGAGCGTGAGTTAATACTTTCATTTAATTAATTATAAAATCGAATACTAATATTATAATATATGTGTATTGGAGGGCTTCCCGCCTCCAAACCCCCCTGCCAACTGTCAGGTCATTAAACAATCTTGAAGTGTACAGTACATACAACAAACTAGCGGATAAATTAAATTATACAACTGCCATTTTCGTTGAGTTTTTCAAAATAATCGTCATTTATTTCTAGTCATCTTTGTTGAATTATTTATTTATATATACAAGAAAATTATATTGAAACTCCTGACATAAATTTACAGTTGTAGGTATAATGTAATTTATCCGCTAGTTTGTTGTACTGTACACTTCATGATTGTTTGATTACCTGACAGGGGGGTTTGGGGGCGGGACGCTCTCCAATACACATATATTATAATATTAGTATTCGATTTTATAATATACTAAAATAAAGTATTAACTCACGCTCGGCATTGGGGGCTTAAATACGGGATTAAACACGAGCAGCGCACTCTCGAGATTGTGCAAATCAGCAAATTTCGTTGAACATATATAATGTATACTTATGGAACTGTGAGTTTATAAAGTTTACTTTAGGTAAAAGGAACGTGTTTCACTTCCCTATCGCCATCACTGCACTGAACAGGAAAATGTTACCTAGAACCTATTTGGCGCGAAGAGTTAATATTGGTTAACATTTTTCCTCATCATGCTTCCATTGCTAGGATTACTGTTTTTCTTTGCATGGTGATATTGTTTAGATAAAGCTATCATTATCTATTGAGGCTATGATGGTTGATGCTGAAGAGTACGGTGAGAAATGTTATTAGACCAGAGCACCACAAGACACTTCTGATTACGTATTTCGATTTACTTTCGATATTTTTTAATTTATATATACAGAAGGTTTGCCCCTGCATAGATTTCTAACGGTTGTTTTTAAATATCATAAACTGTAAATTAACTACAAAATTAAATATGTCCCATTAATGATATAATAGTGTATACTATTTATAATGCTGAACAAGTATAACATTAATTTTACGAGATTTTATTGAAGGAATAACCAAGAGATTCTTAAACTGTGCTTAAAAACCTATTTGCTGAAGTGGGCAACTTCTTCTTTCTAGGCGCCAAACAATCGAAGTGAAAGAAGTGCATCAGGAATTGGAATGAAAAATACAAAGATTTTGTCTCCAGGAAAAAAGAACAAGGTAGCAAAAATAAAGCTGGTAGAGGAGAGAATAAATAAAATATCTTTGTTTAATTTATTAAAATGTTAGTTGATAAATTCAGGTTTTCACATTCTTCCGATCTATTTCTCTCAGACTTTTCATTATTTTGCTATCCACTTCGCGCCTTTTTTCGTCAGTTGGGAAAGTTTCAGGAGGTGGAGTCAGAACGAACGCTGCTCCTTTGTCGTACTCTGTTCCTGCAATAGATAACGCTTATCAGTTTGGACTCAGGAATCTTGAATAACAAATATTAGCAGAGGTGGGCGCGCGAATCACTTTTTGGGTTTCGAATCTGAACTTTCTCCGGTTGAGGGTTCCGAACCTCCAAATTGCGAACCCATTTCTCAAATTTCAGAGCAAATATTTATTCCAAACGTATGACCGCGAGCCTCCGAATCTTCAAAATATAACAAAGTCAACTTTAATTCAGATTATTTCCGAACATTTCTAAATCTAAATTTTACATATTCTAACAGTAAATTTAAAGCTTTCCGACTGAAAAGTGCTAATTAAGATATCTACATCAATTAGTAAACAAATTATTACTAGAAAATGAAATTTATAATTCAAGACATAAAAGTAAAAACAAAACCGTAAAAAATTAAAACTAAATTTCACAACACTGCACTCTTCCGATATTCATTCTAACTTGTCTGCCCTCTCTCTCTCTCTATATTCCTCTAAAGCAACTTTAAATTTGCCTTCATGAAGGTCAGGTTCTCAAAGTTCAGATTGGTCAGAGAGGCTCGTATTGACCTCAAAATATCCGGTCCGAAGCTGAAGTGTCGTTCAGCTGAAGTGGACGAGTGCAAAGGAGTTTTATAGTTGATGGACCAGTTCTGCTTGTGCTTTCTGGGTAAGTTTAGCGGTGAGTCCTTAATGATGCTTATGCAGACAATGGCGCCCCAAGTATCTACTTCTTTGCCGACCTCCTCCTCCAGGTTGGCCTCCACCGCAGGCTCGTCCTCGAGTGTCGACAATATCCATGGACTCGACTCGACTTGTCATAGGTATGTCAACCCCGGTCTCGAAAAAGCTGGCAGTTGGATATCGCATACGTAAGATTCATTCTCAACAAGCCGTTGCCCGCTTAGGTTCCTCGGCCTTGGTGTGTTTGACTGAGCACATGGGTTTCTCAAACTTGGCATGGATTTTCATGAAGGAAAATTTCAATGTGGTTAAAAGGGAGAAAGAGAGCAACCCATTTAGAGAGAAGTGTGAAAAGTGAAGTTTCTTTTGACTGTCTTGTATTAATATAATTTTTCTAGTGATAATTTATTTAATAAGTAATGTAGATAGGCTATCTTAAAAAAGTGTTGAATTGAAAAACAATTAAGATTCAGAATTTGTAAAATTTAAGTTTGGAAATGTCAAGGCTAAGTTATCTATTTTAAATAGACTCAGAGGTTCGTGGACTAATGTTCGCAGTTCACACCTAAATTCTGATAATCGGATTCGGAGCCCAAAACCAGCAAAGATTCGGCAACTCAAACTAACAGACAAACTACGATGACAACATTAGCTCACCTTTCCTGACGAAGATAAGGTCCTCAAACAATGCTTTGTGCAGTTTGTAGCCCAAAGAGTCGAGTCTCCGCACTACTTTAGGCTGATCGTGCAGCTTCTAAAGTAATGTAGATAGGCTATCTTAAAAAAGTGTTGAATTGAAAAACAATTAAGATTCAGAATTTGTAAAATTTAAGTTTGGAAATGTCAAGGCTAAGTTATCTATTTTAAATAGACTCAGAGGTTCGTGGACTAATGTTCGCAGTTCACACCTAAATTCTGATAATCGGATTCGGAGCCCAAAACCAGCAAAGATTCGGCAACTCAAACTAACAGACAAACTACGATGACAACATTAGCTCACCTTTCCTGACGAAGATAAGGTCCTCAAACAATGCTTTGTGCAGTTTGTAGCCCAAAGAGTCGAGTCTCCGCACTACTTTAGGCTGATCGTGCAGCTTCTTACTCTCCATGAAAATAACCTGAAAAAATCCATGTTAATTATAGTTATTATTTCAAAGCATTTTTGCAGCAAAATGTTCCTCAAACCCCATAAAAATTGATGTCCGAGTTAGTGTATATGAACTTTTATAGATTTTTATAATCAATACACTACAATATCAGCATTTATTTAACAGTTGTTAATTGTAAGTGCAAAGGAAACGATTGCACGCCGTTTTTTTATGGTCCAATTTTATTATTAAGTTAAGTTTGTGGTGACACTAATCAAACTTTATTAAATTCTAATGTACTTTTATGTTCCGATAATCTTTTTCCTCCTACAATGTTCTAGAACGATCTCTTATCCTTTTTTATGTTTAAATTATAGTAGATATTTTTCGGTTCTTATTATTATTGTATAGTTACCTATTATATTTATGTTTTAGAATAGTTGTATATTTATATTGTCCTTATCAATTATATAATATAATAATTTATTTGTATTACGGAATTGAGCTGGGTGCCAAATGCACGAGGTACCGCCCATAGTATATAAAGCGGTGGCGTCTTGCAGCTTCCTTTTTCAAGTCTCAAACTCGTCTAATGACGTATTCATTATATTTCGCTCTCCATACAAACCTGTGTTTGTATGGAGTAAAAATATTACAATCACAGTTCCTCTTGTAGGGTAAGTTTTATATAAACATAGATTACTTTTGTGTATAATAAATCATATGGATTTAATTCTCAATTTAGTACCTAATGTCCTGAATACTCTTATAATTACTTAAAATAACTTTTCAATATATATTCAAATAATATTTAGTGGATTATATTAACGTAGAATATTCCTGCTATTTGTTATATTATGTCATTGATTCAGTTAGTCAGATTTGCAATAGTCAATTTACATTGCAGG